>WNGS01012476.1:0-21062 GCA_020271785.1 Procambarus virginalis
TCACTGGCTCGTACAGTGCCTTGCATCACTGGCTTGTACAGTGACCTGCATCACTGGCTCGTACAGTGTCCTGCATCACTGGCTCGTACAGTGTCCTGCATCACTGGCTCGTACAGTGACCTGTATCACTGGCTTGTACAGTGACCTGCATCACTGGCTTGTACAGTGCTCTGCATCATTGGCTCGTATGGTGCCCTGCTTCACTGGCTCGTACAGTGCTCTGCATCACTGGCTCGTACAGTGTCCTGCATCACTGGCTCGGACAGTGTCCTGCATCACTGGCTCGTACAGTGCTCTGCATCACTGGCTTGTACAGTGCCCTGCATCACTGGCTCGTATGGTGACCTGCATCACTGCTCGTATGGTGCCCTGCATCACTGGCTCGTACAGTGCCCTGCATCACTGGCTCGTAGTGTCCTGCATCACTGGCTCGTATGGTGCTCTGCATCACTGGCTCGTATGGTGCTCTGCATCACTGGCTCGTATGGTGCTCTGCATCACTGGTTCGTGCAGTGCTCTGCATCACTGACTCGTATGGTGCCCTGCATCACTGGCTCGTATGGTGACCTGCATCACTGGGTCGTATGGTGCACTGCATCACTGGCTCGTACAGTGCTCTGCATCACTGGCTAGTATGGTGACCTGCATCACTGGCTTGTACAGTGCTCTGCATCACTGGGTCGTACAGTGCCCTGCATCACTGGCTCGTATAGTGACCTGCATCACTGGCTTGTACAGGGCTCTGCATCACTGGGTCGTACAGTGCCCTGCATCACTGGCTCGTATGGTGACCTGCATCACTGGCTCGTACAGTGCTCTGCATCGCTGGCTCGTATGGTTATATGCATCACTGGCTTGTACAGTGCTCTGCATCACTGGGTCGTACAGTGCTCTGCATCACTGGCTCGTATGGTGACCTGCATCACTGGTTTGTACAGTGCTCTGCATCACTGTTTCGTACAGTGCCCTGCATCACTGGCTTGTACAGTGCTCTGCATCACTGGCTTGTACAGTGCCCTGCATCACTGGCTCGTATGGTGACCTGCATCACTGGGTCGTACAGTGCTCTGCATCACTGGCTCGTATGGTGCCCTGCATCACTGGCTTGTACAGTGCTCTGCATCACTGGGTCGTATGGTGACCTGCATCACTGGGTCGTACAGTGCTCTGCATCACTGGCTCGTATGGTGACCTGCATCACTGGCTTGTACAGTGCCCTGCATCACTGGCTTGTACAGTGCCCTGCATCACTGGCTTCTACAGTGCCCTGCATCACTGGCTTGTACAGTGACCTGCATCACTGGGTCGTACAGTGCTCTGCATCACTGGTTCGTACAGTGCCCTGCATCACTGGTTCGTATGGTGACCTGCATCACTGGCTTGTACAGTGTCCTGCATCACTGGCTCGTATGGTGACCTGCATCACTGGCTTGTACAGTGCTCTGCATCACTGGGTCGTAGAGTGCCCTGCATCACTGGCTCGTATGGTGACCTGCATCACTGGGTCGTACAGTGCTCTGCATCACTGGCTTGTACAGTGTTCTGCATCACTGGCTCGTATGGTGACCTGCATCACTGGCTTGTACAGTGCTCTGCATCACTGGTTCGTACAGTCCCTGCATCACTGGCTTGTACAGTGCTCTGCATCACTGGCTTGTACAGTGCCCTGCATCACTGGCTCGTATGGTGACCTGCATCACTGGGTCGTACAGTGCTCTGCATCACTGGCTCGTACAGTGCCCTGCATCACTGGCTTGTACAGTGCCCTGCATCACTGGCTCGTATGGTGACCTGCATCACTGGGTCGTACAGTGCTCTGCATCACTTGCTCGTATGGTGACCTGCATCACTGGCTTGTACAGTGCCCTGCATCACTGGCTTGTACAGTGTCCTGCATCACTGGCTTGTACAGTGCCCTGCATCACTGGCTTGTACAGTGACCTGCATCACTGGGTCGTACAGTGCTCTGCATCACTGGGTCGTACAGTGCCCTGCATCACTGGCTTGTATGGTGACCTGCATCACTGGCTTGTACAGTGCTCTGCATCACTGGCTTGTACAGTGCCCTGCATCACTGGCTCGTATGGTGACCTGCATCACTGGCTTGTACAGTGCTCTGCATCACTGGGTCGTACAGTGCCCTGCATCACTGGCTCGTATGGTGACCTGCATCACTGGGTCGTACAGTGCTCTGCATCACTGGCTTGTACATTGCTCTGCATCACTGGCTTGTACAGTGCTCTGCATCACTGGGTCGTACAGTGCTCTGCATCACTGGCTTGTACAGTGCCCTGCATCACTGGCTTGTACAGTACCCTGCATCACTGGCTCGTACAGTGCCCTGCATCACTGGCTCGTACAGTGCCCTGCATCACTGGCTCGTACATTGCCCTGCATCACTGGCTTGTACAGTGCTCTGCATCACTGGGTCGTACAGTGCTCTGCATCACTGGCTCGTACAGTGCCCTGCATCACTGGCTCGTACAGTGGCCTGCATCACTGGCTCGTATGGTGACCTGCATCACTGGCTCGTACAGTGCCCTGCATCACTGGCTCGTACAGTGCCCTGCATCACTGGCTCGTATGGTGCCCTGCATCACTGGCTCGTACAGTGCCCTGCATCACTGGCTCGTACAGTGCTCTGCATCACTGGCTCGTATGGTGCCCTGCATCACTGGCTTGTACAGTGACCTGCATCACTGGCTCGTACAGTGCTCTGCATCACTGGCTTGTACAGTGACCTGCATCACTGGCTCGTACAGTGCTCTGCATCACTGGCTTGTACAGTGCCCTGCATCACTGGCTTGTACAGTGCCCTGCATCACTGGCTCGTACAGTGCCCTGCATCACTGGCTCGTACAGTGACCTGCATCACTGGCTTGTACAGTGCTCTGCATCACTGGCTTGTACAGTGCCCTGCATCACTGGCTCGTACAGTGACCTGCATCACTGGCTTGTACAGTGCCCTGCATCACTGGCTCGTACAGTGTCCTGCATCACTGGCTCGTATGGTGCTCTGCATCACTGGCTCGTATGGTGCTCTGCATCACTGGCTCGTATGGTGCTCTGCATCACTGGTTCGTACAGTGCTCTGCATCACTGGCTCGTATGTGCCCTGCATCACTGGCTCGTATGGTGACCTGCATCACTGGGTCGTATGGTGCGCTGCATCACTGGCTCGTACAGTGCTCTGCATCACTGGCTCGTATGGTGACCTGCATCACTGGCTTGTACAGTGCTCTGCATCACTGGGTCGTACAGTGCCCTGCATCACTGGCTCGTATGGTGACCTGCATCACTGGCTTGTACAGTGCTCTGCATCACTGGGTCGTACAGTGCCCTGCATCACTGGCTCGTATGGTGACCTGCATCACTGGCTCGTACAGTGCTCTGCATCACTGGCTCGTATGGTGCCCTGCATCACTGGCTCGTATGGTGACCTGCATCACTGGCTCGTATGGTGCTCTGCATCACTGGCTCGTACAGTGCTCTGCATCACTGGCTCGTACAGTGCCCTGCATCACTGGCTCGTACAGTGACCTGCATCACTGGCTCGTACAGTGCTCTGCATCACTGGCTTGTACAGTGCTCTGCATCACTGGCTCGTACAGTGCTCTGCATCACTGGCTTGTACAGTGCCCTGCATCACTGGCTTGTACAGTGCCCTGCATCACTGGCTCGTACAGTGCCCTGCATCACTGGCTCGTACAGTGCCCTGCATCACTGGCTCGTACAGTGCCCTGCATCACTGGCTTGTACAGTGCTCTGCATCACTGGTCGTACAGTGCTCTGCATCACTGGCTCGTACAGTGCCCTGCATCACTGGCTCGTACAGTGCTCTGCATCACTGGCTCGTACAGTGCTCTGCATCACTGGCTCGTACAGTGCCCTGCATCACTGGCTCGTACAGTGCCCTGCATCACTGGCTCGTACAGTGACCTGCATCACTGGCTCGTACAGTGCCCTGCATCACTGGCTCGTACAGTGCCCTGCATCACTGGCTCGTATGGTGCCCTGCATCACTGGCTCGTACAGTGCCCTGCATCACTGGCTTGTACAGTGACCTGCATCACTGGCTCGTATGGTGACCTGCATCACTGGCTTGTACAGTGCCCTGCATCACTGGCTCGTACAGTGACCTGCATCACTGGCTCGTACAGTGCCCTGCATCACTGGCTCGTACAGTGCTCTGCATCACTGGCTTGTACAGTGCCCTGCATCACTGGCTCGTACAGTGCTCTGCATCACTGGGTCGTACAGTGCTCTGCATCACTGGCTCGTACAGTGCCCTGCATCACTGGCTTGTACAGTGCCCTGCATCACTGGCTCGTATGGTGACCTGCATCACTGGCTCGTACAGTGCCCTGCATCACTGGCTCGTACAGTGCCCTGCATCACTGGCTCGTATGGTGCCCTGCATCACTGGCTCGTACAGTGCCCTGCATCACTGGCTCGTACAGTGCCCTGCATCACTGGCTCGTACAGTGACCTGCATCACTGGCTCGTACAGTGCCCTGCATCACTGGCTCGTACAGTGGCCTGCATCACTGGCTCGTATGGTGACCTGCATCACTGGCTCGTACAGTGCCCTGCATCACTGGCTCGTACAGTGCCCTGCATCACTGGCTCGTATGGTGCCCTGCATCACTGGCTCGTACAGTGCCCTGCATCACTGGCTCGTACAGTGCTCTGCATCACTGGCTCGTATGGTGCCCTGCATCACTGGCTTGTACAGTGACCTGCATCACTGGCTCGTACAGTGCTCTGCATCACTGGCTTGTACAGTGACCTGCATCACTGGCTCGTACAGTGCTCTGCATCACTGGCTTGTACAGTGCCCTGCATCACTGGCTTGTACAGTGCTCTGCATCACTGGCTTGTACAGTGCTCTGCATCACTGGCTCGTACAGTGACCTGCATCACTGGCTCGTATGGTGACCTGCATCACTGGCTCGTACAGTGCCCTGCATCACTGGCTCGTACAGTGCCCTGCATCACTGGCTCGTACAGTGACCTGCATCACTGGCTCGTATGTGACCTGCATCACTGGCTCGTACAGTGCCCTGCATCACTGGCTTGTACAGTGCCCTGCATCACTGGCTCGTACAGTGCTCTGCATCACTGGCTTGTACAGTGCCCTGCATCACTGGCTCGTACAGTGCTCTGCATCACTGGCTCGTACAGTGCTCTGCATCACTGGCTCGTACAGTGCCCTGCATCACTGGCTTGTACAGTGCCCTGCATCACTGGCTCGTATGGTGACCTGCATCACTGGCTCGTACAGTGCCCTGCATCACTGGCTCGTACAGTGCCCTGCATCACTGGCTCGTATGGTGCCCTGCATCACTGGCTCGTACAGTGCCCTGCATCACTGGCTCGTACAGTGCCCTGCATCACTGGCTCGTATGGTGACCTGCATCACTGGCTCGTACAGTGCCCTGCATCACTGGCTCGTACAGTGGCCTGCATCACTGGCTCGTATGGTGACCTGCATCACTGGCTCGTACAGTGCCCTGCATCACTGGCTTGTACAGTGCCCTGCATCACTGGCTCGTATGGTGCCCTGCATCACTGGCTCGTACAGTGCCCTGCATCACTGGCTCGTACAGTGCTCTGCATCACTGGCTAGTATGGTGCCCTGCATCACTGGCTTGTACAGTGACCTGCATCACTGGCTCGTACAGTGCTCTGCATCACTGGCTTGTACAGTGACCTGCATCACTGGCTCGTACAGTGCTCTGCATCACTGGCTTGTACAGTGCCCTGCATCACTGGCTTGTACAGTGCTCTGCATCACTGGCTTGTACAGTGCTCTGCATCACTGGCTCGTACAGTGACCTGCATCACTGGCTCGTACAGTGCCCTGCATCACTGGCTCGTACAGTGCCCTGCATCACTGGCTCGTACAGTGACCTGCATCACTGGCTTGTACAGTGCTCTGCATCACTGGCTCGTACAGTGACCTGCATCACTGGTTCGTACAGTGACCTGCATCACTGGCTTGTACAGTGCTCTGCATCACTGGCTTGTACAGTGCTCTGCATCACTGGCTCGTACAGTGACCTGCATCACTGGCTCGTACAGTGCTCTGCATCACTGGCTTGTACAGTGCTCTGCATCACTGGCTTGTACAGTGCTCTGCATCACTGGCTTGTACAGTGCTCTGCATCACTGGCTCGTACAGTGACCTGCATCACTGGCTCGTACAGTGCCCTGCATCACTGGCTCGTACAGTGCCCTGCATCACTGGCTCGTACAGTGACCTGCATCACTGGCTTGTACAGTGCCCTGCATCACTGGCTTGTACAGTGCTCTGCATCACTGGCTTGTACAGTGCTCTGCATCACTGGCTCGTACAGTGACCTGCATCACTGGCTCGTACAGTGCCCTGCATCACTGGCTCGTACAGTGCCCTGCATCACTGGCTCGTACAGTGACCTGCATCACTGGCTTGTACAGTGCTCTGCATCACTGGCTCGTACAGTGACCTGCATCACTGGTTCGTACAGTGACCTGCATCACTGGCTTGTACAGTGCTCTGCATCACTGGCTTGTACAGTGCTCTGCATCACTGGCTCGTACAGTGACCTGCATCACTGGCTCGTACAGTGCCCTGCATCACTGGCTCGTACAGTGCTCTGCATCACTGGCTTGTACAGTGCTCTGCATCACTGGCTTGTACAGTGCTCTGCATCACTGGCTTGTACAGTGCTCTGCATCACTGGCTCGTACAGTGACCTGCATCACTGGCTCGTACAGTGCCCTGCATCACTGGCTCGTACAGTGCCCTGCATCACTGGCTCGTACAGTGACCTGCATCACTGGCTTGTACAGTGCCCTGCATCACTGGCTTGTACAGTGCTCTGCATCACTGGCTTGTACAGTGCTCTGCATCACTGGCTCGTACAGTGACCTGCATCACTGGCTCGTACAGTGCCCTGCATCACTGGCTCGTACAGTGCCCTGCATCACTGGCTCGTACAGTGACCTGCATCACTGGCTTGTACAGTGCTCTGCATCACTGGCTCGTACAGTGACCTGCATCACTGGTTCGTACAGTGACCTGCATCACTGGCTTGTACAGTGCTCTGCATCACTGGCTTGTACAGTGCTCTGCATCACTGGCTCGTACAGTGACCTGCATCACTGGCTCGTACAGTGCCCTGCATCACTGGCTCGTACAGTGCCCTGCATCACTGGCTCGTACAGTGACCTGCATCACTGGTTCGTACAGTGCCCTGCATCACTGGCTTGTACAGTGCTCTGCATCACTGGCTTGTACAGTGCTCTGCATCACTGGCTCGTACAGTGACCTGCATCACTGGCTCGTACAGTGCCCTGCATCACTGGCTCGTACAGTGCCCTGCATCACTGGCTCGTACAGTGACCTGCATCACTGGCTTGTACAGTGCTCTGCATCACTGGCTTGTACAGTGCTCTGCATCACTGGCTCGTACAGTGACCTGCATCACTGGCTCGTACAGTGCCCTGCATCACTGGCTTGTACAGTGACCTGCATCACTGGCTCGTATGGTGACCTGCATCACTGGCTTGTACAGTGCCCTGCATCACTGGCTCGTACAGTGACCTGCATCACTGGCTTGTACAGTGCCCTGCATCACTGGCTCGTACAGTGACCTGCATCACTGGCTTGTACAGTGCCCTGCATCACTGGCTCGTACAGTGCCTGCATCACTGGCTTGTACAGTGCCCTGCATCACTGGCTCGTACAGTGACCTGCATCACTGGCTCGTACAGTGCCCTGCATCACTGGCTTGTACAGTGACCTGCATCACTGGCTCGTACAGTGACCTGCATCACTGGCTCGTACAGTGCCCTGCATCACTGGCTCGTATGGTGACCTGCATCACTGGCTCGTACAGTGCCCTGCATCACTGGCTCGTACAGTGCCCTGCATCACTGGCTCGTATGGTGCCCTGCATCACTGGCTCGTACAGTGCCCTGCATCACTGGCTCGTACAGTGCCCTGCATCACTGGCTCGTATGGTGACCTGCATCACTGGCTCGTACAGTGCCCTGCATCACTGGCTCGTACAGTGGCCTGCATCACTGGCTCGTATGGTGACCTGCATCACTGGCTCGTACAGTGCCCTGCATCACTGGCTTGTACAGTGCCCTGCATCACTGGCTCGTATGGTGCCCTGCATCACTGGCTCGTACAGTGCCCTGCATCACTGGCTCGTACAGTGCTCTGCATCACTGGCTCGTATGGTGCCCTGCATCACTGGCTTGTACAGTGACCTGCATCACTGGCTCGTACAGTGCTCTGCATCACTGGCTTGTACAGTGACCTGCATCACTGGCTCGTACAGTGCTCTGCATCACTGGCTTGTACAGTGCCCTGCATCACTGGCTTGTACAGTGCTCTGCATCACTGGCTCGTACAGTGCCCTGCATCACTGGCTCGTACAGTGACCTGCATCACTGGCTTGTACAGTGCTCTGCATCACTGGCTTGTACAGTGCCCTGCATCACTGGCTCGTACAGTGACCTGCATCACTGGCTTGTACAGTGCTCTGCATCACTGGCTTGTACAGTGCCCTGCATCACTGGCTCGTACAGTGCTCTGCATCACTGGCTCGTACAGTGCCCTGCATCACTGGCTCGTACAGTGCCCTGCATCACTGGCTCGTACAGTGCCCTGCATCACTGGCTCGTACAGTGCCCTGCATCACTGGCTTGTACAGTGCTCTGCATCACTGGCTTGTACAGTGCTCTGCATCACTGGCTCGTACAGTGACCTGCATCACTGGCTCGTACAGTGCCCTGCATCACTGGCTCGTACAGTGCCCTGCATCACTGGCTCGTACAGTGCCCTGCATCACTGGCTCGTACAGTGACCTGCATCACTGGCTTGTACAGTGCCCTGCATCACTGGCTTGTACAGTGCTCTGCATCACTGGCTTGTACAGTGCTCTGCATCACTGGCTCGTACAGTGACCTGCATCACTGGCTCGTACAGTGCCCTGCATCACTGGCTCGTACAGTGCCCTGCATCACTGGCTCGTACAGTGACCTGCATCACTGGCTTGTACAGTGCTCTGCATCACTGGCTCGTACAGTGACCTGCATCACTGGTTCGTACAGTGACCTGCATCACTGGCTTGTACAGTGCTCTGCATCACTGGCTTGTACAGTGCTCTGCATCACTGGCTCGTACAGTGACCTGCATCACTGGCTCGTACAGTGCCCTGCATCACTGGCTCGTACAGTGACCTGCATCACTGGCTTGTACAGTGCTCTGCATCACTGGCTTGTACAGTGCTCTGCATCACTGGCTCGTACAGTGACCTGCATCACTGGCTCGTACAGTGCCCTGCATCACTGGCTTGTACAGTGACCTGCATCACTGGCTCGTATGGTGACCTGCATCACTGGCTTGTACAGTGCCCTGCATCACTGGCTCGTACAGTGACCTGCATCACTGGCTTGTACAGTGCCCTGCATCACTGGCTCGTACAGTGACCTGCATCACTGGCTTGTACAGTGCCCTGCATCACTGGCTCGTACAGTGACCTGCATCACTGGCTTGTACAGTGACCTGCATCACTGGCTTGTACAGTGCTCTGCATCACTGGCTTGTACAGTGCTCTGCATCACTGGCTCGTACAGTGACCTGCATCACTGGCTCGTACAGTGCTCTGCATCACTGGTTTGTACAGTGCTCTGCATCACTGGCTTGTACAGTGCTCTGCATCACTGGCTTGTACAGTGCTCTGCATCACTGGCTCGTACAGTGACCTGCATCACTGGGTCGTACAGTGCCCTGCATCACTGGCTCGTACAGTGCCCTGCATCACTGGCTCGTACAGTGACCTGCATCACTGGCTTGTACAGTGCCCTGCATCACTGGCTTGTACAGTGCTCTGCATCACTGGCTTGTACAGTGCTCTGCATCACTGGCTCGTACAGTGACCTGCATCACTGGCTCGTACAGTGCCCTGCATCACTGGCTCGTACAGTGCCCTGCATCACTGGCTCGTACAGTGACCTGCATCACTGGCTTGTACAGTGCTCTGCATCACTGGCTCGTACAGTGACCTGCATCACTGGTTCGTACAGTGACCTGCATCACTGGCTTGTACAGTGCTCTGCATCACTGGCTTGTACAGTGCTCTGCATCACTGGCTCGTACAGTGACCTGCATCACTGGGTCGTACAGTGCCCTGCATCACTGGCTCGTACAGTGCTCTGCATCACTGGCTTGTACAGTGCTCTGCATCACTGGCTTGTACAGTGCTCTGCATCACTGGCTTGTACAGTGCTCTGCATCACTGGCTCGTACAGTGACCTGCATCACTGGCTCGTACAGTGCCCTGCATCACTGGCTCGTACAGTGCCCTGCATCACTGGCTCGTACAGTGACCTGCATCACTGGCTTGTACAGTGCCCTGCATCACTGGCTTGTACAGTGCTCTGCATCACTGGCTTGTACAGTGCTCTGCATCACTGGCTCGTACAGTGCCCTGCATCACTGGCTCGTACAGTGCCCTGCATCACTGGCTCGTACAGTGCCCTGCATCACTGGCTCGTACAGTGACCTGCATCACTGGCTTGTACAGTGCTCTGCATCACTGGCTCGTACAGTGACCTGCATCACTGGTTCGTACAGTGACCTGCATCACTGGCTTGTACAGTGCTCTGCATCACTGGCTTGTACAGTGCTCTGCATCACTGGCTCGTACAGTGGCCTGCATCACTGGCTCGTACAGTGCCCTGCATCACTGGCTCGTACAGTGTCCTGCATCACTGGCTCGTACAGTGACCTGCATCACTGGTTCGTACAGTGACCTGCATCACTGGCTTGTACAGTGCTCTGCATCACTGGCTTGTACAGTGCTCTGCATCACTGGCTCGTACAGTGACCTGCATCACTGGCTCGTACAGTGCCCTGCATCACTGGCTCGTACAGTGCCCTGCATCACTGGCTCGTACAGTGACCTGCATCACTGGCTTGTACAGTGCTCTGCATCACTGGCTTGTACAGTGCTCTGCATCACTGGCTCGTACAGTGACCTGCATCACTGGCTCGTACAGTGCCCTGCATCACTGGCTTGTACAGTGACCTGCATCACTGGCTCGTATGGTGACCTGCATCACTGGCTTGTACAGTGCCCTGCATCACTGGCTCGTACAGTGACCTGCATCACTGGCTGTACAGTGCCCTGCATCACTGGCTCGTACAGTGACCTGCATCACTGGCTTGTACAGTGCCCTGCATCACTGGCTCGTACAGTGGCCTGCATCACTGGCTTGTACAGTGCCCTGCATCACTGGCTCGTACAGTGACCTGCATCACTGGCTCGTACAGTGCCCTGCATCACTGGCTCGTACAGTGCCCTGCATCACTGGCTTGTACAGTGACCTGCATCACTGGCTCGTATGGTGACCTGCATCACTGGCTCGTACATTGCCCTGCATCACTGGCTCGTATGGTGACCTGCATCACTGGCTCGTACAGTGCCCTGCATCACTGGCTCGTACAGTGCCCTGCATCACTGGCTCGTATGGTGCCCTGCATCACTAGCTCGTACAGTGCCCTGCATCACTGGCTCGTACAGTGCCCTGCATCACTGGCTCGTATGGTGACCTGCATTACTGGCTCGTACAGTGCCCTGCATCACTGGCTCGTACAGTGGCCTGCATCACTGGCTCGTATGGTGACCTGCATCACTGGCTCGTACAGTGCCCTGCATCACTGGCTTGTACAGTGCCCTGCATCACTGGCTCGTATGGTGCCCTGCATCACTGGCTCGTACAGTGCCCTGCATCACTGGCTCGTACAGTGCTCTGCATCACTGGCTAGTATGGTGCCCTGCATCACTGGCTTGTACAGTGACCTGCATCACTGGCTCGTACAGTGCTCTGCATCACTGGCTTGTACAGTGACCTGCATCACTGGCTCGTACAGTGTTCTGCATCACTGGCTTGTACAGTGCCCTGCATCACTGGCTTGTACAGTGCGCTGCATCACTGGCTCGTACAGTGCCCTGCATCACTTGCTCGTACAGTGACCTGCATCACTGGCTTGTACAGTGCTCTGCATCACTGGCTTGTACAGTTCCCTGCATCACTGGCTCGTACAGTGACCTGCATCACTGGCTTGTACAGTGCTCTGCATCACTGGCTTGTACAGTGCTCTGCATCACTGGCTCGTACAGTGATCTGCATCACTGGCTCGTACAGTGCCCTGCATCACTGGCTCGTACAGTGCCCTGCATCACTGGCTCGTACAGTGCCCTGCATCACTGGCTCGTACAGTGCCCTGCATCACTGGCTTGTACAGTGGTCTGCATCACTGGCTTGGACAGTGCTCTGCATCACTGGCTCGTACAGTGACCTGCATCACTGGCTCGTACAGTGCCCTGCATCACTGGCTCGTACAGTGCCCTGCATCACTGGCTCGTACAGTGCCCTGCATCACTGGCTCGTATAGTGACCTGCATCACTGGCTTGTACAGTGCCCTGCATCAATGGCTTGTACAGTGCTCTGCATCACTGGCTTGTACAGTGCTCTGCATCACTGGCTCGTACAGTGACCTGCATCACTGGCTCGTACAGTGCCCTGCATCACTGGCTCGTACAGTGCCCTGCATCACTGGCTCGTACAGTGACCTGCATCACTGGCTTGTACAGTGCTCTGCATCACTGGCTCGTACAGTGACCTGCATCACTGGTTCGTACAGTGACCTGCATCACTGGCTTGTACAGTGCTCTGCATCACTGGCTTGTACAGTGCTCTGCATCACTGGCTCGTACAGTGACCTGCATCACTGGCTCGTACAGTGCCCTGCATCACTGGCTCGTACAGTGCCCTGCATCACTGGCTCGTACAGTGACCTGCATCACTGGCTTTTACAGTGCTCTGCATCACTGGCTTGTACAGTGCTCTGCATCACTGGCTCGTACAGTGACCTGCATCACTGGCTCGTACAGTGCCCTGCATCACTGGCTTGTACAGTGACCTGCATCACTGGCTCGTATGGTGACCTGCATCACTGGCTTGTACAGTGCCCTGCATCACAGGCTCGTACAGTGACCTGCATCACTGGCTTGTACAGTGCCCTGCATCACTGGCTCGTACAGTGACCTGCATCACTGGCTTGTACAGTGCCCTGCATCACTGGCTCGTACAGTGACCTGCATCATTGGCTTGTACAGTGCCCTGCATGCATCACTGGCTTGTACAGTGACCTGCATCACTGGCTCGTATGGTGACCTGCATCACTGGCTTGTACAGTGCCCTGTATCACTGGCTCCTACAGTGCCCTGCATCACTGGCTCGTACAGTGCCCTGCCTCACTGGCCTGTACAGTGCCCTGCATCACTGGCCTGTACAGTGCCCTGCATCACTGGCTCGTACAGTGCCCTGCATCACTGGCTTGTACAGTGCCCTGCATCACTGGCTCGTACAGTGACCTGCATCACTGGTTTGTACAGTGCCCTGCATCACTGGCTCGTACAGTGCCCTGCATCAATGGCTTGTACAGTGCTCTGCATCACTGGCTTGTACAGTGCTCTGCATCACTGGCTCGTACAGTGACCTGCATCACTGGCTCGTACAGTGCCCTGCATCACTGGCTCGTACAGTGCCCTGCATCACTGGCTCGTACAGTGCCCTGCATCACTGGCTCGTACAGTGACCTGCAGCACTGGCTTGTACAGTGCTGTGCATCACTGGCTTGTACAGTGCCCTGCATCACTGGCTCGTACAGTGCCCTGCATCACTGGCTTGTATAGTGCTCTGTATCACTTGCTTGTACAGTGCCCTGCATCACTGGCTTGTGCAGTGCCCTGCATCACTGGCTTGTACAGTGACCTGCATCACTGGCTTGTACAGTGCCCTGCATCACGGGCTTGTACAGTGCTCTGCATCACTGGCTTGTACAGTGCCCTGCATCACTGGCTTGTACAGTGACCTGCATCACTGGCTTGTACAGTGCCCTGCATCACTGGCTTGTACAGTGCCCTGCATCACTGGCTTGCACAGTGACCTGCATCACTGGGTTGTTCAGTGCTCTGCATCACTGGCTTGTACAGTGACCTGCATCACTGGCTTGTACAGTGACCTGCATCACTGGGTTGTTCAGTGCTCTGCATCTCTGGCTTGTACAGTGACCTGCATCACTGGTTTGTACAGTGACCAGCATCACTGGCTCGTACAGTGACCTGCATCACTGGCTTGTACAGTGACCAGCATCACTGGTTTGTACAGTTCTCTGCATCACTGGCTTGTACAGTGACCTGCATCACTGGCTTGTACAGTGACCTGTATCACTGGCTTGTACAGTGACCTGCATCACTGGTTTGTACAGTGACCTGCATCACTGGCTTGTACAGTGACCTGCATCACTGGTTTGTACAGTGACCTGCATCACTGGTTTGTACAGTGACCTGCATCACTGGCTTGTACAGTGACCTTCATCACTGGTTTGTACAGTGACCTGCATCACTGGTTTGTACAGTGACCTGCATCACTGGCTTGTACAGTGACCTGCATCACTGGTTTGTACAGTGACCTGTATCAATGGCTTGTACAGTGACCTGCATCACTGGTTTGTACAGTGACCTGCATCACTGGCTTGTACAGTGACCTGCATCACTGGTTTGTACAGTGACCTGCATCACTGGTTTGTACAGTGACCTGCATCACTGGTTTGTACAGTGACCTGCATCACTGGCTCGTATGGTGACCTGCATCACTGGCTCGTACAGTGACCTGCATCACTGGCTTGTACAGTGCCCTGCATCACTGGCTTGTACAGTGACCTGCATCACTGGCTTGTACAGTGCCCTGCATCACTGGCTTGTACAGTGCCCTGCATCACTGGCTTGTACAGTGCCCTGAATCACTGGCTTGTACAGTGCCCTGCATCACTGGCTTGTACAGTGCCCTGCATCACTGGCTTGTACAGTGCCCTGCATCACTGGCTTGTACAGTGCCCTGCATCACTGGCTTGTACAGTGACCTGCATCACTGGCTTGTACAGTGCCCTGCATCACTGGCTTGTACAGTGACCTGCATCACTGGCTCGGACTGAAAAACGTCCATAGATCTTACTTGTTATACTTCTCTGTGGATGAATTACTCCAGGTAGCAGTCCTAGTGTTCACATTCTTGGGGGCAAGAACAGAGAGGAACCTCCCCCTTCCTTAATCCTGTAAAGTTCCGGATAAACAAGATCTTAGAAGAAGTCAATTCAGAAACATTGAAGTTCTTCCAACAAATCATTAAGACAAACCTCCCAGGATGCCTCTTAACTTAATCAGAGACTTGGGCATCTACAACACTGAAGATGGACTTTTACGACCTCCTTACGTCGGCACCCACCCACAGCCCCTTCCCTGAAAACATTGGGTATCTGCCCTTAGCATTTGAAAAGCAAACCCTTTGAACACATCACTGAGCTCTGCTGGATATGAGGATAAGCTAGGAAAAACAGGATACCCCGAGTTACATCCTGTACTGTAACTACCAGATAATTAGTCGGAACTGAAACACCCTCATCTTCTGAAGGGCCTTGTGAGAAACTGCATCGTATTTGTACATAACAGTTCATGAACTTCTTCAGAAATTTACGTTCGCATTTTAATTTGTAAAATTCGCAATTTTGATTCTACTGTCTGTAAGATGCAGCTCAATCCTTGGCTCCAAGCTATTGACTCTATTTTCAAACCACCTCCACTTGCAATGTTTCCTAGAGAGAGGTTTTCCAGTAGGTATGTTGAAGGAAGAGCAAGCGCTCTTGCTTGATCAGGAGTAGGCGCTCTTAGCTCAACTTGACGAGGTACGCCTTACAGTGGAGGGCCTCACAGTGGAGGGCCTTACAGTGGAGGGCCTTACAGTGGAGGGCCTCACAGTGGAGGGCCTTACAGTGGAGGGCCTTACAGTGGAGGGCCTCACAGTGGAGGGCCTTACAGTGGAGGGCCTCACAGTGGAGGGCCTTACAGTGGAGGGCCTCACAGTGGAGGGCCTTACAGTGGAGGGCCTCACAGTGGAGGGCTGTACAGTGGAGAGCCTTACAGTGGAGGGCCTCATAGTGGAGGGCCTCACAGTGGAGGGCCTTACAGTGGAGGGCCTTACAGTGGAGGGCCTCACAGTGGAGGGCCTTACAGTGGAGGGCCTTACAGTGGAGGGCCTTACAGTGGAGGGCCTTACAGTGGAGGGCCTCACAGTTGAGGGCCTTACAGTGGAGGGCCTTACAGTGGAGGGCCTTACAGTGGAGGGCCTTACAGTGGAGGGCCTCACAGTGGAGGGCCTTACAGTGGAGGGCCTCACAGTGGAGGGCTGTATAGTGGAGAGCCTTACAGTGGAGGGCCTCACAGTGGAGGGCCTCATAGTGGAGGGCCTCACAGTGGAGGGCCTTACAGTGGAGGGCCTCTTTCAGACTTACGTTCTGAAGATGGAGGATATTTGAGACCCTCTTTCTATTTATACCATTTATACAAATGAGCTTGACAGCAATTTGTGTACAAACCTTTTCTTATAAATGACTGAATTACCCCAGCTTAGACTGTTAGATTAAAGTCAATGATTATACCTGACTCGCACATGTTCTATACGTCTGCAGTTAGTTAAGATATAGTTGGTGACCAGTATTCTTAATTGGTGACCTAGTCTACAGGTACTCATCAGATTTCTATTTAAATCACAGGCTGCTGTGGACCCAGTTTTAAACATTTTGTGTTTTAATAAGAACCTGGCTGCCATTACACACAGAAATCACAATTACGTGATGCATCAAATTAACAAATCCACAAGGGCCGTGACGAGGATTCGAACCTGCGTCCGAGAGCATCCCAGAAAGGATGGGATGTTCAGTCGTAGCTCAGTCGATTAAGGCAGCGTCTGGGATGCTTTCAGACGCAGGTTCGAATCCCCGTCACGGCCGTTGTGGAGTTGTTCCTGGCTGCCATATCTCACAAGTGAACAGCTTATCATATATCCAAGCCCCTGGACGTCTTTATCCAAGGTAAACAGGTTATATATACCAAAGTTACTGGCCGCCGTGTTTCCAGCAGGGTTTCAACAGGTTACATGTTAAGTAACGCCATCAAAACATTTTCTTGTGTAACATGAAACTGTTTTCAACGAAATAACTTGAAGCCTTTTTCAAAACTTACTTAATTACAAACTTGCAGTAATTGGTTCACCTGAGAAGGCCGACAGATGATAAAACTCTTGTCTAAAACTCCGTAAAAAGACGTTTAGCTGCTTGTACTTGTGTAGTTACACTCATCTAGACGTGTCTACAGCGTTAATTAATAGCTTCTTGATCCCGGACTTTCCTCAGTTAATGAATTTCATTCTTACTGTTTATTGTCGCATTTTTCAACGTGTTTATCAAATAAAGATTTCTTTAATAAATGAAAAGTAATTATAAATTACATTTACGTGTTGTTCTTAAGTGGAGACGTTTTCCTGGACGTGTGATGGGGTGATGTGTGTCTTCAGCCTCCACCTGCGTCGTCATGTGTGTCTCCAGCCTCCACCTGCGTCGTCATGTGTGTCTCCAGCCTCCACCTGCGTCGTCATGTGTGTCTCCAGCCTCCACCTGCGTCGTCATGTGTGTCTCCAGCCTCCACCTGCGTCGTCATGTGTGTCTCCAGCCTCCACCTGCGTCGTCACGTGTGTCTCCAGCCTCCACCTGCGTCGTCATGTGTGTCTCCAGCCTCCACCTGCGTCGTCACGTGTGTCCCCAGCCTCCACCTGCGTCGTCACGTGTGTCTCCAGCCTCCACCTGCGTCGTCACGTGTGTCTCCAGCCTCCACCTGCGTCGTCATGTGTGTCTGCAACCTCCACCTGCGTCGTCACGCGTGTCTCCAGCCTCCACCTGCGTCGTCTGCTCGTAGCAGTTCTCATTTTGAACATTATCTGTCGTCTTTGCCAAGTCCTCTGACTATATTGCTGATTGTCATCATATCTCAAATGATTCATCATTCACCCAACGTGATAACATTAGCCTCGCTGGACTTTCTCTGAATGTGAGATCCGTCAGTAACGAGAAAAGTTTGGTAGGAAATCTCTGTACTTGGGTACAGAAAACAAAATTATGTTTTCTCAGGTGTGGACTCCATGCCGGTGCTGGCAAACACAAGAGATATTATGATGGCTGAATATAGCAATATGAAAGCCTCTGTGTTTTAGTTTCAGATGTTATCTTGACATTTTCCAGGTTGGCGCATCCTGCAGACGGTGGGTGGTGTGACCCCAAGACGTCAGGCAGAGTGTTATATATACTCCGGGAGCCTTCTCTCTCTCACTGTCTCTGGCAGCTGCGGCCGTCTTAGTCCCTACTGTCCACGGGATGTTCTCCCAGCATCTGTCCTCATTACATTGAAACCGTCTTTCCGATCACTGTCGGAGCCCACTTTGGTCTAAATAAGTCATATGTTCCTTTTAATTTATTATATGATTTCCCATCGTACGCAGAGTATACAGACGATTCTTTTCTATTCCTCAGTTTGTTTAAATATATCAAGGAATATGACGTATGTGTACTTACTTGTCAACGTACTTACACACATATGGTACGTTTGATAGGTGTGTGTGTGTGTACTCACCTATTTGTACTTACCTATTTTTACTTGTGGGGGTTGAGCTTGGGCTCTTTGGTCCCGCCTCTCAACTGTCAATCAACTGGTGTACAGGTTCCTGAGCCTACTGGGCTCTGTCATATCTACATTTAAAACTGTGTATGGAGTCAGCCTCCACCACATTACTTCCTAGTGCATTCCATCTGTTAACTACTCTAACACTGAGAAAGTTCCTTCTTACGTCCCTGTGGCTCATGTGGGTACTCAGTTTCCACCTGTGTCCCCTTGTTCGCGTCCCGCCAGTGTTGAATAGTTTATCCTTGTCCACCCGGTCAATTCTCCTGAGGATTTTGTAGGTTGTGATCATGTCCCCCCTTACTCTTCTGTCTTCCAGTGTCGTAAGGTGCATTTCCCGCAGCCTTTCCTGCGGGAAATGTGTGTGTATGTGTGGTGTGTGTGTGTGTATGTATGTGTATTCACCTAGTTGTACTCATCTAGTTGTGTCTGCAGGATCGAGCATTGACTCTTGTATCCTGCCTTTCGAGCATCAGTTGGTTACAGCAATGACTCCTGTCCCATTTCCCTATCATACCTGGTTTTAAAATTATGAATAGTATTTGCCCACTGTGTGTGTGTTATACTCACCTATTGTACTCACCTATTTGTGCTTACAGGATCGAGCATTGACTCTTGATCCGCCTTCCCAGCTATCAGTTGTTTACAGCAATGACTCCTGTCCCATTTCCCTATCATAACCTAGTCTTAAAAGTATGAATAATATTTGCTGCCACAACCTGTTCCCAAGTGCATTCCATTTTTCCACTACTCTCACGCTAAAAGAAAACTTCCTAACATCTCTGTGACTCATATGAGTTTCCAGTTTCCACCCATGTTCCCCTCGTCTGTTATTATTACGTGTGAATATTTATCTATTTCCACTTTGTCAATTCCCCTGAGTATTTTATATGTCCCTATCATATCTCTCTCTCTTTCTTTTCTCTAGTGTCGTAAGGTTCAGTTCCTTCAGACGCTCTTCATATCCCATCCCTCGTAACCCTGGGACAAGCCTCGTCACAAACCTCTAACCTTCTCCAGTTTCCTTATGTGTTTCTTCAGGTGGGGGCTCCATGATGGCGCGGCATACTCTAAGACGGGTCTCACGTAGGCTGTGTAAAGCGTCCTAAAAGCCTCCTCATTTAGGTTTCTGAATGAAGTTCTAATTTTCGCCAGTGTAGAGTACGCTGCTGTCGTTATCCTATTTATATGTGCCTCAGGAGTTAGATTAGGTGTCACATCCACTCCCAGATCTCTTTCTCGAATCGTTACAGGTAGGCTGTTCCCCTTCATTGTGTACTGTCCCTTTGGTCTCCTATCACCTGATCCCATTTCCATAACTTTACATTTACTGGTGTTAAACTCCAGTAGCATTTCCCTGACCATATCTGCAACCTGTTTAAGTCCTCTTGGAGGATCCTACAATCCTCGTCTGTCACAACTCTTATCATTAATTTGCGTCATCCGCAAACATTGACATGTATGATCCACTCCTGTAAACATGTCATTACGTAAATAGAAAGAGGATTGGTCCCAGCACCGATCCTTGAGGTACTCCACTTGTTTACTGTTCGCCAGTTCGACTTCTCGCCCCTTACCATTACCCTCTGGCTCCTTCCTGTTAGGTAGTTCTTCGCCCTTCTAGGGCCTTCCGCTACATTGCCTGCCTCTCAAGTTGTATAGCAGTGTCATGTGCGGTACTGTATCAAAGGCCTTTGGCAGTCAAGAAATATGAAGTCTGCCCAGCCTTCTCTGTCTTGCCTTATCCTTGTTACTTTATCATAGAATTCTAGAAGTTTTGTTAGGCATGATTTCCCTGTTCCAGAACCCATTTGGTGCTTGTTACAAACCCAATGCTCTCCAGGTGCTCAACAAGTCATCGCCTTAATATTCTTTCAAGTATTTTGCAGGGGATGCTTGTCAATGATACGGGTCTGTAGTTAAGTGCCTCCTCCCTATCACCTTTCTTGAAAATCGGTACGACATTTGCCTCTTTCCAGCAACTGGGCAATTCTCCCGACATAAGTGACTCATTAAAGATCATTGCCAGAGGCACGCTGAGAGCCTGCGCTGCCTCTTAAGTATCCACGGTGATACTTTGTCTGGTCAACAGCTTTATTTGCATCAGTGTTGTCAACTGTTTCATTACCGTCTCTGCTGTCACCTCTATATCTGATAGTCTTTCATCTAGGGCAATCGCTTCTTACATGGGAGCTGCTCAGGCTCGTTGTGAACACTCCATGGAAATTTGCATTCAGTACCTCGCAGATTTCCTTGTCGCTTTCTGTATATGCCCCTTCTGTTTTCCTCAGTCTTGTCACTTGGTCATTTATCGACACCTTCCTTCTTTATGGCTATGTCCAGTAATGTAGGTTGATTTTTCGCTTTGACGGCAATATCTTCTCATACTTTCTTTCCGACACTCGTCTTAGTTAATGTAATCATTCCTA
>WNGS01012485.1:0-11176 GCA_020271785.1 Procambarus virginalis
AAGCACAACTAGGTGAAAACAACTTTAGATGAATACACGCACACATTTCCTCCCCCCCCCCCCCATCCCAGAGGCTGCGTGAAATGCACCTCCCGACACTGGAAGACGAGGAGTAAGGGAGACATGATCACTACCTACAAATTCTCAGAGAATATATATGGTAGATAAGGATAAACTGTTTAACATGGGTGGTATGCAAACAAGGAAACACAGGTGGAAATGAGTAACCAAATGAGCCCATAGGGACGTTAGGAAGAACTTTTCAGTGTCAGAGTAGTTAACAGATGGAATACATTAGGCAATGATGTGGTAGAGGCTGACTCCATACACAGTTTCAAATGTAGATATGATAGAATCCAGTAGGCTCAAGACCCTGTACACCAGTTGAGAGGCAGGACCAAATAGCCAGAGCTCAACCCCCCGCAAACACAACTAGGTGAGTTCAACTAGCTGAGTTCACACCCGGTCCTCGCGGCTGAGTGGACAGCGCTCAGGGGTCGTTCGTAGTCCTATTGGTTCAGATTTGATTCCCGGCGGATGCGGAAACAAATAGGCAGAGTTTCTTTCACCCTGATGGGTCTGTTCACTTAGCAGTAAATAGGTACCTGGTTGTTAAACAGCTGCTATGAGCTACTTCCTGGGGGATGTATGTGTGTGTTTGAGAGAAATATATCTAGTAGATATAAAGTAGATATAGTACAGGCAAAGGAAATTTATTAGAAAAATGTGGTCAAAGAGCTAATAGCTCGATTCTGCAGACACAGATAGTAAAATAAAAATAGTAAAAATTACACACACTGTTACGGAGCCTCCTCCTATTTGTCCACAATGCCAGCGTTAAAAGTCATATCCGCTGACCCTGCTGATTCCTTGAGGTGCAGGGAGTCTTTTGGTATAAGAGACGACCGAATCGGTCACATAATTAGGGAGAAATTTGTGTTATATGTTTGTAGGTAAGGGGGAGGTCTGACCCCTGGTATATACAAAATGGCAACCCTGCCTGCAAATCTGCCATTTTGTGGGCGACGCCAGCCGGCTGGGGATTGGCTGGCCGAGGTCACGTGACACGGCTGATCAATAAGGGTCTTCCGTGATGTCACCGAGAGCCCTGGCTCGGAGCTGGCGAAAGCATCACAGAGCTGATCAGACTGTGGACGCGAGCAGATGTATGTCGAAGAGCTCTCGAGATTGGAGGCTCTGGGAGCTTTGTTCAGTGGATTATAAGCAGCTATCACAATCTACCATCATCGCTGAAGACCCTGTGCTCCTGGGAAGCAGGAAGAATCCAAGTTTAGTGGGCAAAGAAGTGCCAAGACTTGAGGATATCGGTCGGCGACGACTCGCGAGGCCCCTGCCTGTTATCGCGAGTCTGGCTGGTAGACGTGCAGTGACTAGGTCACATCTGCTGAGACGAAGGGAAGGCACCGTTTCCAGATCCAGGAGAAAACATCTCGTTGAAGGAACTTGTGTATACAGTGACCGGCTCAGTGACCACTGGTTGGACCATTGTTGGAATATCTGAGCTCAGGGAGTGGTACGGTGACGACGCGATTACATCACGGCACCTGAGGCCTTGCAACCTTGCAACACGCTACTGGATCGCCGGGGAGCGACCTAGGACCCGTGGGACTCACATCATCGAAGGACAGGCGTCGTGGACAGGAGAGATTAAGGTAGACCATATTTCCCTCCTATTACCCCTTGCTGATTAGGCTAGATAGGCCCGCAAATATATATATATATATATATATATATATATATATATATATATATATATATATATATATATATATATATATATATATATATATATATATATATATATATGCAAACAAGCCTGAATGGTCCCCAGGACTATATGCGAATGAAAACTCACATCCCAGAAGTGACTCGAACCCATACTCCCAGGAGCAACGCAACTGGTATGTACAGGGACGCCTTAAACCGCTTGACCATCACGACTGGACATAAAGAAGTGATAGCCTGAGCTATATGAACCACTTCCCCGCCGGCACTTGGATGGTTATCTTGGGCATAGCATTTTATCAAATCACCTCATTTTTTTGGGGCAACACGTGAGGAACACAAATGCGAACAAGCCTGAATGGTCCCCAGGACTATATGCAACTGGTCAAGCAGATTAATGCGTCCTGTAGATGCCAGTTGCGTTGCTCCTGGGAGTATGGGTTCGAGTCACTTCTGGGGTGTGAGTTTTCAGTTGCATATAGTCCTGGGGACCATTCAGGTTTGTTCGCATTTGTGTTTCTCACGTGTTGCCCCAAAGAATGAGGTGATTTGATAAAATGCTATGCCCAAGATTACCATCCGAGTGCCGGTGGGGAAGTGGTTCAAATAGCTTCGGCTATCACTTCCTTATGTCCGGTCGTGATGGTCAGCGGATTAAGGCATCCTGTAGATACCAGTTGCGTTGCTCCTGGAGTATGGGTTCGAGTCACTTCTGGGGTGTGAGTTTTCAGTTGCATATAGTCCTGGGGACCATTCAGGCTTGTTCGCATTTGTGTTCCTCACGTGTTGCCCCAAAAAATGAGGTGATTTGATAAAATGCTATGCCCAAGATTACCATCCGAGTGCCGGCAGGGAAGTGGTTCAAATAGCTTCGGTTATCACTTACTTATGTCCGGTCGTGATGGTCAAGCGGATTAAGGCGTCCTGTAGTACCAGTTGCGTTGCTCCTGGGAGTATGGGTTCGAGTCACTTCTGGGGTGTGAGTTTTCAGTTGCATATTGTCCTGGGGACCATTCAGGCTTGTTCGCATTTGTGTTCCTCTTGTGTTGCCCCAAAAATGAGGTGATTTGATAAAATTCTATGCCTAAGATTACCATCCGAGTGCCGGCAGGGAAGTGGTTCAAATTGCTTCGGTTATCACTTCCTTATGTCCGGTCGTGATGGTCAAGCGGATTAAGGCGTCCTGTAGATACCAGTTGCGTTGCTCCTGGGAGTATGGGTTCGAGTCACTTCTGGGGTGTGAGTTTTCAGTTGCATATTGTCCTGGGGACCATTCAGGCTTGTTCGCATTTGTGTTCCTCACGTGTTGCCCCAAAGAATGAGGTGATTTGATAAAATGCTATGCCAAGATTACCATCCGAGTGCCGGCAGGGAAGTGGTTCAAATAGCTTCGGCTATTACTTCCTTATGTTTAGTCGTGATGGTCAAGTGGATTAAGGCGTCCCGTAGATACCAGTTGCGTTGCTCCTGGGAGTATGGGTTCGAGTCACTTCTGGGGTGTGAGTTTCAGTTGCATATAGTCCTGAGGACCATTCAGGCTTGTTCGCATTTGTGTTCCTCACGTGTTGCCCCAAAGAATGAGGTCATTTGATAAAATGCTATGCCCAAGATTACCATCCGAGTGCCGGTGGGGAAGTGGTTCAAATAGCTTTGGCTATCACTTCCTTATGTCCGGTCGTGATGGTCAAGCGGATTAAGGCGTCCTGTAGATACCAATTGCGTTGCTCCTGGGAGTATGGGTTCGAGTCACTTCTGGGGTGTGAGTTTTCAGTTGCATATAGTCCTGGGGACCATTCAAGCGTGTTTGCATTTGTGTTCCTCACGTGTTGCCCCAAAGAATGAGGTGATTTGATAAAATGCTATGCCCAAGATTACCATCCGAGTGCCGGCGGAGAAGTGGTTCAAATAGCTTCGGCTATCACTTCCTTATGTCCGGTCGTGATGGTCAAGCGGATTAAGGCATCCTGTAGATACCAGTTGCGTTGCTCCTCGGAGTATGGGTTCGAGTCACTTCTGGGGTGTGAGTTTTCAGTTGCATATAGTCCTGGGGACCATTCAGGCTTGTTCGCATTTGTGTTCCTCACGTGTTGCCCCAAAGAATGAGGTGATTTGATAAAATGCTATGCCCAAGATTACCATCCGAGTGCCGGCAGGGAAGTGGTTCAAACAGCTTCGGCTATCACTTCCTTATGTCCAGTCGTGATGGTCAAGCGGATTAAGGCGTCCTGTAGATACCAGTTGCGTTGCTCCTGGGAGTATGGGTTCGAGTCACTTCTGGGGTGTGAGTTTTCAGTTGCATATAGTCCTGGGGACCATTCAGGCTTGTTCGCATTTGTGTTCCTCACGTGTTGCCCCAAAGAATGAGGTGATTTAATAAAATGCTATGCCCAAGATTACCATTCGAGTGCCGGCAGGGAAGTGGTTCAAATAAATTCGGCTATCACTTCCTTATGTCCAGTCGTGATGGTCAAGTGGATTAAGGCGTCCGGTAGATACCAGTTGCGTTGCTCCAGGGAGTATGGGTTTGAGTCACTTCTGGGGTGTGAGTTTTGAGTTGCATATAGTCCTGGGGACCATTCAGGCTTGTTGGCATATGTGAATATATATATATATATATTATATTATATATATATATATATATATATATATATATATATATATATATACATATATATATATATATATATATAATATATATATATATATATATATATATATTATATATATATATATATATATATATATATATATATTGTATTTGCAACAGGGTGGAAGCAGACCAATACGGACTGCATGGGTTGCATTGTGGAAGCACAAAGGGCTGGCATGCAAGACACAACGAGGTCAATGACATCATCAAGAGAAGCCTCGTCTCAGCTAAGTGCCCAGCGGAGAGAGAACCTCGCATCCTAGGGGTCCAGAACCCGGATTCCCCGCACTTCGCCCTGATGGCATCACCATATACTCATGGAAGGAGGGTAGACAGTTGGTGTGGGACTACACATGTGTATCCACCCTGGCTGACACCTATGTACACTTCGGAGCTGATCAAGCAGGTGGGGCGGCCAACCACAGGGAAACAGCAAAATCTCTCAAATACAGGCGACTGGCAGGCCAATACCTCTTTGTTCCCACAGTGTCTGAGACGCATGGCCCCTGGGGCAAGAGTGCCTTGGGATTTCTCAAGGAATTGGGTTCAAGCTCATCGACGTCACCAGAGACCCAAGGGCTTGCAGTTTTTTGTTTCAGCGCCTCAGTGTGGCGATCCAGAGGGGAAATGCTTGCTGCGTCCTCGGTTCCTGTCCGGAAGCGGAGGAGCTTCAAGAGATACATAACCTTTAGGCATTTGTCTTGTATGTTTTGTAACCTTTAAATACACAATAAAGCATAAAAAAAAGGAAGGGGGTGGTAGGAGAAAAGCACACAGAAACTGTATTGGAGGGGACCTACATTCCCTCCAATGCGTTATGTGTGATTTCCTCCGAGGCTATGGGTCCCCCTTCTTCCAGCAGAGGTGGTACTCCCTTCCATTTTGCTATTAACAAATATATATATAGCGACATACCAGAAAATATTCTGAGGAAACTACTCCAAGCTTGTACTAAAGAGGCACCCTTCTTGAGCCCGGATGGGCACATGTATAAGCAAGCAGATGGGGTCGCCATGGGTTCTCCCCTAGGTGTCCTGTTTGCGAACTTCTACATGGGTACCATCCAGAAAAAAAGTCTTAGTCGACATGAACTTGAAACCGGCCATATACTGCAGGTATGTTGACGACATTTTTAAACATATACCTGATGTCAGACATTTGCAGGAGCTGAAGGAGGCATTTGAGCAGAATTCTGTGTTGCGTTTCACTTACGAGATGGAGAAGGATGGGAACCTGCCCTTTCTAGATGTAACAGTCATGGAAAGGATCGGAGGTTTCCACACTGCAGTCTACACTAAGGAAACAAACATAGGAATGTGCTTAAACGCCAACAGTGACTGCCTGCTGACAGGTACAAGAGGAGTGTTGTTAACGCTTATGTCGACCGTGCTCTCAGCCACAGCTCAGAATGGAAGCAAGTCGACGAAGAACTCTGTAGGGTAAGGCCGGTCCTAGTCAACAACGGCTTCTCCAATGGTTTCGTTGAAGACATCATAAGAAGGAAAGTGAAACGCCATGCAACCTCTGAAGAGACAAATAATACAACACCTATACCCCCTATTAGACTATTTTACAGGAACTTCTTTTCCACAGCTCATAAAACGGAGGAAAGGGTCCTGAAAGATATTGTTAATATAAATGTTATCCCTACAGACAAAAATCAGAAGATACAACTGACGATTTACTATAAAACCAAGAAAACGGCCAGCCTACTCATGAGAAACGCTCCAGACACTGAGCAGAACGCTCTAAAAGAGGCCAACGTCGTCTATGCCTTCAAATGCCCTCTTGGGGACTGTAAGCCCCAAAAAACTCAGCATATAGGCAAGACAACAACATATCTTTCCAGGCGTTTAACGATGCATAAGCAACAGGGCTCCATTAAGGAACATATAATCTCTTCCCACAACCAAACCATCACCAGAGAAATCTTAGCAAACAACACAGAAATCATCGACAGATACAACGATAGCAGGCGGCTTGACATCTGCGAGGCACTACACATCAAGAAGTCAACACTAGCAATCAACAGCCAATTAATGCACAACTATATTCTACCCACTTCAAGACTCCGCTCCAATATAGAAGCATCAAGAAATATGGGCCAATAGGCCGTCTGCAGTTACAAATCTATTCTTCCCTTTAGCTTATACCCATTGTTTCGTGTTCCATGTTGTGTTGAAAGTTTGTTTTCACCTCATCCTAAACCATTGTAACATGTTACCTCACCCAAATGCAGGTATAAAAAAGAAAATCAAAGCTGTTTAAACACTGTTCAGTTATAGTTGTTGTGTGTGTGTAAACTAAAGTCTTTGAAAATGTAATAAGTTTTACGAAACGCGCTCAAGTGTCGCGTCAGACTAGAAATAAAAATGAACTTTGGTGAATTGATTTTTCATTTACCATCAACAGTAAAAAGAAACATAAGGAAGATCGAGAAAATTCTTGTTAGAATTATTAATCTTACTTTTTCGGTCATATTTAATAATATATGTCTACAGGAAAGACTGCTACCAATATATATATATATATATATATATATATATATATATATATATATATATATATATATATATATATATATATATATATATATATATATATATATATATATATATATTTTCGGGGTGTTCACGGTTCGTGTTAGTGAAGGGTTAAAGCAAAGGTAGACTGGATCTCCTCTCAATGTGGTTGCTCCGACAATAACCCTTACTCACCATCGTTCTACGGGTCTTCCCTCGATCCTCTAGGCTCCACTGCACGCCCCGGAGAGTACCCCAGTCGATCTCACAACCGGCCTTAGGTTGTAAGATGAGTGGAGACACAGATCGTTCCCACAATCTGTGGCCCGCCCCGACACAGAACTCTCACTCAGCCTTCAAGGTCGCCAACTGGTGTTTTTAGGTGTCCAGTAACACTGCAGTGGTGAGGTGTAATTGTGGTAATTGTGGTAAGAGCAATTTCAAATAGTATGGTCTCAGGCAAGTCACTCTGTCTTACTTCCTTACACGGTCACAAGATAAATGGAGGGGATGATATCAAACACCAAAGAGTTTTGGTATTTTACTTAAAAGACAACGAGAAATATATATGCATCAATGTATCAGGAACAAAGTATAACAGCTGCTCACTCCGCTGCAAATAATGACAAATAATCCGGAACGCACCAAATGGTAACACACGGCAACCCCTCGCGTCACCTGTCAAAGTCAGCTGACTCCGGGCCCTAGCACCCGTGAGAAAAGACTAGTACTTGTTTTCTAATTCTGTCACGATCCCCTTTTATTTAACTTTTCGCAAAACACTGTATTTAACATTCACATGGCATACTTATGTTTTCACTGGGTTGCGATACACCACTTCACTGGCCTCACGATCAATATCTTATTCACACTGCACTCACAGTGACTTTTCACCGTACCAAAAGATTACTCTATTCTTAATAATATTTACTGTGAATGCACGCTCTTGATCACTGACCTTATCTTTACATCTATACTTTCTCTTAAAGATATATCACTGGCAATCACTTCACGTATATGATATTATTCAGTACACAGGCATGTACATAGATAAATCAGTAATCAAATTACAGGCATATATATATATATAAATCATGAAGATCAATACACAGGCATTTATATCAATAAATCATGGAGATCAATACACAGGCATTTATATCAATAAATCATGGAGATCAATACACAGGCATTTATATCAATAAATCATGGAGATCAACACACAGGCATTTATATCAAAAAATCATGGAGATCAATACACAGGCATTTATATCAATAAATCATGGAGATCAACACACAGGCATTTATATCAATAAATCATGGAGATCAATACACAGGCATTTATATAAATTCTGGGCTCATAGCCTAACACCAATATCTGGTTTACTACCAATATATATAATAATAATAATAATCACAAGAAATGAATTAGTCACAGTAAATTCCTTCATGAATCCTGGTGCTTGCACACACCCACACATAGATATATATGTAAACTAATACTGTGAGCGCTCTGGGTAGCCTCACCACACACTGTGCTCTCTGTGACTTAGACTCAAGTGAGACTTGCTCACGACATATAAAATATTCTGACAAGTATATATATAGCTAACTAAAGGGGAAATGGGAGGGTAACTGTAAACACCTACTTTACCTATCCTAGGATGACAGTTGGGTTGTAGGTCCTGGTCCAGGCTCTCGCCTCGTACACCCTCCAGAAACACAAGCCAACGCCTTAGGATTTTCGCGTCTCGCCGCTTCCTGTACACTGCAGGTCCGTGCTTCCCCTACAGTACGTCGCCGGTTGAAGTCGGTCTCCTGGCCGTCAACTTTCCTTCCAACTACGGCAGCCAGCCTACGTCTCGGCGGACGTCGTACGTTTCCCAATTAGTCCTTGTCACTGTACTCCCAGAGGAACTGCCTCTCACCACTACGAAGTCATTGTGAAGTTATCAGCCGTCCCAGACGATACTGCTTAAGCTCCACACGCACAGCACCCGACTTCGGAGCACTTGAAGCTCACTACACTGTCAATTCCCTCGTCGTCTAGGCATGTCACTAGGTATTTGGGAAGACTTCTCGACGTGCTTGCATCTAACTGTTGACTGGTAGGGTTCCACGAAGGTGGGGTTACTGTCAAACTTGACAGGATCGTCGATCACACGTTCAACCAAGTTGACAAGGTGGTCAACTCGATTCACTCACGGTGGATTGGCCCGGCCAATAAGCTGTCTCTTATACTGGGGAACTGCCAAGGACGTCACACACGACGATGCCCGGCCCACTTCTTGCAATGCACCTGTCTCTGAGCACTTGTTGCTCAATATTCTGTCAATTCCTTATCTGAGCCACATCTGGGTTGCAGGAAGACCTCACAGAGTGTGCGCTAACAACTGGAGACGCTTATATCCACCGGAGCTCGGTAATCCGTCACTCAGACAGGATGACCGGTCGCACGTCCTGCCTCTCGGACGCGTCGTGTGAGACTGATGGCGCGAAGCTACGGCTGGACTCCCCCTGCCAATGTGACGTCACTTTTCCCAAAGTCGGTTTTCATTGGCTCCCAGTGCCACGTCGCTGACAGTGACCAATCTGGCGACACTGACGTCACACAGTTTTGGCGGGAGAACAGACTCGCCAGCGCCATTTTGGCTCCCTAAAGGGCCTATCCCACAAGCCAAAACATTCTTCTTTCACGGATTTCTCGGCTCATCGAGAATACTACTCTCTCCCACATATGTTCAATTGATGCCTGCAACGTAGAGAACGCTCGGGAATAGTGGACATGACTCTTACAGCAGGCGTGGGAGAATTAGAAGGGGGGGAACACCGTCACAATATATATATATATATATATATATATATATATATATATATATATATATATATATATATATATATATATATATATATATATATATATATATATATATATATATATATATATATATATATATATATATATATATATATATATATATATATATATATATATATATATATATATATATATATACCACCGTCCATAAGACCTATTTTTTTTGGAGCATCCCTCTGTGCTCTAAAGAAAAAGGATGGAGGGATCAGGCCAATAGCTGTGGGCAATTCTCTCCGGCGTCTCGTCGCAAAGGCAGCCGCAAGAACAGTTAGTGATGCAGCGGCCAACATGCTGAAGCCAAAACAGCTTGGGTTTGGCATTCCACAAGGGTGTGAGGCGGCAGCCCATGCAGCTCGAGCCTTCATCGCCAATATCACAGACGAAAAGGCCCTTATCAAGCTAGATTTCAAAAATGCCAGGCTTCTCCAAGCCAAGATGAGCCACCAAGCAGGGGTAGACAAGGCAGATGTCAGACGTGTGACAGGGTATGCCTTATCCGGTCGAGTGACGGTAATGTGCGCAATCATTACCACAACAGAGCCAGGTGTTTGGGTTCTGGGCGCCCTCCCAGGGAGAACACCAATCAACAGCCCACACCGCCCGTCAGGCAAAACACCTCCCAGACCTTCATTCCCACGGAAAATTTATTAGAGGCTATCAAAGCAACATCAGCCAGAACCTTGCAACACATCCCTAAAGCAGCCCGCCCCCACGCAGCAGCCAAATTATCTGCCCTCCTGAGAAAGGTCAACGACTCTCCTGGAACTACCCAAGCATGGCACAACCTCCTACTGTTTGGCAATATATGTCTAGCCACCCCTGCAAGGAGAGACAAAACCTTAGCTGCCTCAATCATCAAAGCTATAAATGATTTTCCCAGGGAGGACAACCAGGTGCGCCTTTCCACTCGAGCGAGAAACACCCACGGCAGGAAGAGCAACAGTGCCATATCCGAGACATCAAAAATCAGAACATCAGTCACCAAGAAAATAGAAGAAGGAAACACTATTGGCGCAATAAGAGTCATCACCAGTGAGGACTCAATTGCCGATAGAGATGCCGCAACAGCTCAAGCCCTAAGGGAGAAACACCCTGCCAGGGCTCCGAGTGAGGACGACATTGTACAAGTGGGGGCTACCGGAGCAGAACCTCTCTGGGTGGCTGAATCTGTGGTCCATAAAGCAGCCATGTCCTTCCCAACCGGATCAGCAGGTGGGTTCACAGGACTAAAACCCAACCACCTCAAGCAAATGCTCAACCCTGCACTGGGTGACATTGCAAAGAACCTCTTGGTGGAACTAACCAGATTCACCAACACATGTCTAGCTGGCAACATACCACCGTCCATAAGACCTATTTTTTTTGGAGCATCCCTCTGTGCTC
>WNGS01012491.1:0-11046 GCA_020271785.1 Procambarus virginalis
GTCCGTAAACGCACACTGGGGTCCATAAACGCACACTGGGCGTGTGCCCCCACAAGGTACCAGACGTGCAGCTGTTGCAGCAGGGTAGGGGGTTACTGCCCCCCGCCAGCAAGCTAGGGGGGTACTGGCCCCCCCCCCCGCGCCAGCAGGCTGGGGGTTAATGCCCCCCCCCCCCCCCCGCCAGCAGGCATGGGGTAATGCTCCCCCCCCCTCCGCCAGAAGGCTAGAAAAAAACTAGGTCAAATGGAGGAGTAGGTCTGTATATTAAGAGGACCTGGTATGCACAGAAACTACTAAACTCAACTAATGAGGTGGTAAGGTACTTGGATTAAGGTAGAGAAACTAAACCTAATTATTATTCTAATATATAAACCGCCAGATACAACGGTTGAGGAATTCACAGAGCAGATGCACAAAATAGAGAACATACTTGATAACCTAGCAAACCCAGCTCCAGATATTATCTTCCTTGGAGATTTCAATTTACCGAGTAAGATGGAGAATGGCAAAACACAAATATCATAGCGGAATGACCCGGGAAATAACCAACCACAGGTCAGAGAACTTTTGAGATTCTGTGACAAATTCTCGCTCAATCAACAGATTACAGAACCAACTAGGAACGAAAAACACTAGACTTGTTATTCACAAACAATGATGAACTAATCAGAGACATCACAATCTCAGATACTTCATACTCAGACCATAAGCTCATTGAAGTGCGAACTAGCATAAATAACGGTACTAGGTCTAAGAGACCCAACAAGCGAGAAGGAATATTCAATCAATTCAATTTCAACAATAAGAGGATTGACTGGGAAAAATAAATGTAGACCTTGCAACCATTCAATGGGAGACGGTCTAAGCGACAAACTCCCACACAGGGAATAGCTCAACTGACAGCTGAAGCTTACAAGGTCTGCTTGAAGCACGTGCCTATGAGGAGGGGCAGAAAGAGGACCACTCTAGAAAGAGAACGCAGACGACTGTACAGGAGAAGGAAAAAATAACGGAAATGCTTCGGCAGACACAACTATCACAAGCAAGGAAAATAAGCCTAAGCAGGGAGATCGAAGAAATAGAACAAACGTTGAAGCGATCATATGAGTCTGAGGAAATGGAATTGGAACAGAAAGCTATACAATAGATAAGGAAAAATCCGAAATATTTTTTCACATACGCAAAATCAAAATCCAAAACCTCGACCAGTATTGGACCGTTAATTACAAATGAAGGTGCGTACACAGAGGACGACAAAGAGATTAGTGAAATTCTAAGAAGCCAGTATGAGGCTATGTTTAGCACACCAATAAACAACATGAAAGTTGATGACCCAGACAGCTTCTTTATGAATGACATTCAAGCTGCAGATAATATAAGGGATATTACCACAAACTCGGAAGACTTTGAAAGAGAAATTGACAATATGCCCATGCACTCAGCCCCTGGGCCTGACTCATGGAATTCAATATTCATAAAGAAATGTAAAGTACCAGTAGCGAGAGCACTCAGCGTAATATGGAGAAAGAGCCTGGATACAGGGGAGATACCAGCAGCACTTAAATCTGCAGATATAGCTCCGTTGCACAAGGGGGGGGAGTAAAGCCTTGGCAAAAAATTATAGGCCAGTTACACTAACATCACACATAATAAAAGTGTTTGAAAGAGTGATTAGGACTCAAATTTCTAGTTTTATGGAAAACAATGAATTGCACAACCCAGGACAATATGGATTTAGAGCGGGAAGATCCTGTCTGTCACAGTTACTCAACCACTATGAGAAAATCACAGAAGCCCTACAAGAAAAGCAAAATGCAGATGTTGTATACACAGACTTTGCAAAGGCATTCGACAAATGTGACCATGGGGTGATAGCTCACAAAATGAGGTCAATGGGAATAACTGGAAAAGTAGGACGCTGGATACTCAATTTTCTGTCGAACAGAACACAAAGAGTAACAGTCAATCAGATAAAATCGAGTCCAAGCGATGTTAAAAGCTCTGTACCTCAAGGTACAGTCCTTGCACCGCTACTGTTCCTTATTCTCATATCTGATATAGACAAAAATACACGTCACAGCTTCGTGTCGTCCTTTGCAGATGACACAAAAATCAGCATGAAAATTACCTCTGCTGAAGACATTGAAAAACTACAAGCATATGTCAACAAAGTTTACGATTGGGCAGCAGAAAATAACATGATGTTTAACAGTGATAAATTTCAGGTACTCAGATACGGCAAAAATGAGGATCTGAAACATAATGCAGGGTACAAAACACAATCGAATCTTCCCATAGTAGAAAAACAGCATGCCAAGGATTTTGGAATAATGATGTCAGACGATCTAACGTTTAGGGAGCATAACCAAGCAAATATTGCGTCAGCCAGAAAAATGATCGGATGGATTACGAGAACTTTCAAATCCAGGGATCCCATCACAATGGTTGTACTCTTCAAGTCACTTGTGTTGTCCCGTCTCGAGTACTGCTCAGTACTCACTTCCCCTTCAGAGCAGGAGAGATTGCTGAAATAGAGGGAATACAGAGAACATATACGGCACGCATAGACGAGATAAAGCACCTAAAGTATTGGGATCGTCTCAAAGCTCTCCAAATGTACTCTCTAGAAAGGAGACGAGAGAGATACCAAATAATATACACGTGGAAAATACTGGAGGGCCAGGTCCCAAATCTGCACAGTAAAATAACAACGTACTGGAGTGAACGATATGGAAGAAAATGCAAGATTGAACCAGTGAAGAGCAGAGGTGCCATAGGCACAATCAGAGAACACTGTATAAACATCAGAGGTCCGCGGTTGTTCAACGTCCTCCCAGCGACTATAAGAAATATTGCTGGAACAACCGTGGACATCTTCAAGAGGAAACTGGACTGTTTTCTAAGAGAAGTTCCGTACCAGCCGGGCTGTGGTGGGTATGTGGGCCTGCGGGCCGCCCAAGCAACAGCCTGGTGGACCAAACTCTCACAAGTCGAGCCTGGCCTCGGGCCGGGCTTGGGGAGCAGAAGAACTCCCAGAACCCCATCAATCAGGTATCAGGCTAAGGGGGTACTGCCCCCCCCCCCGCGCCAGCAGGCTAGGGGTTACTGCCCCCCGCCAGCAAGCACGGGGGGGTACTGACCCCCATCAGCAGGCTAGGGGTGTACTGCCCCCCCCCCGCCAGCAGGCTAGGGGGGTTCTGCTCCCCCCGACAGCCGGCTAAGTGGTACTGCCCCCCCCCCGCGCCAGCAGGCTAGGGGAGTACTGCCCCCCCCACCAGCAGCCTAGGGGGGTACTGCCACCCCCGCGCCAGCAGGCTAGGGGGGTACTGCCCCCCGCCAGCAGGCTAGGGGCGTACTGCCCCCCCCACCAGCAGCCTAGGGGGTACTGCCACCCCCGCCAGCAGGCTGGGAGGTTACTCCCCCCCCCCGCTAGCAGGCTAGGGGGTACTGCCCCCCACCAGCAGGCTAGGGGGGTACTGCCCCCCCCAGCAGGCTATGGGGGTACTGCCCCACCTCCCGCTAGCAGGCTAGGGGGGTACTGCCACCCGCACCAGCAGGCTAGGGGGGTACTGCCCCCCGCCAGCAGGCTATGGGGGTACTGCCCCACCTCCCGCCAGCAGGCTAGGGGGGTACTGCCCCCACCCCGCCAACAGGCTAGGGGGGTACTGGCCCCCCCCCCCCGCGCTAGCAGGCCAGGGGGGTACTACCCCCCCGCCAGCAGGCTAGGGGGGGTACTGCTCCCCGCTAGCAGGCCAGGGGGGTACTACCCCCCGCCAGCAGGCTAGGGGGGTACTGCCCCAGCCAGCAGGCCAGGGGGGTACTGCCCCCCGCCAGCAGGCTAGGGGGGGTACTGCCCCCCGCCAGCAGGCTAGGGGGGGTACTGCCCCCCGCCAGCAGGCTAGGTGGGTACTGCCCCCCGCCAGCAGGCTAGGTGGGTACTGCCCCCCGCCAGCAGGCTAGGGGGGTACTGCCCCCCGCCAGCAGGCTAGGGGGGTACTGCCCCCTCCGCCAGCAGGCTAGGGGGGTACTGCCCCCCCCGCCAGCAGGCTAGGTGGGTACTGCCCCCGCCAGCAGGCTAGGGGGGTACTGCCCACCCCGCCAGCAGGCTAGGGGGGTACTGCCCCCCCGCCAGCAGGCTAGGGGATACTGCCCCCCTCCGCCAGCAGGCTAGGGGGGTACTGCCACCCGCCAGCAGGCTAGGGGGGTACTGCCCCCCCCGCCAGCAGGCTAAGGGGGTACTCCCCCCCCCCGCCAGCAGACTAGGGGATACTGCCCCCCTCCGCCAGCAGGCTAAGGGGGTACTGCCTCCCGCCAGCAGGCTAGGGGGGTACTGCCCCCCCCCGCCAGCAGGCTAAGGGGGTACTGCCCCCCCCCCGCCAGTAGGCTAGGGGGTACTGCCCCCCCCCCGCCAGCGGGCTAGGGGGGGTACTGCCCCCCCCGCCAGCAGGCTAGGGGGGGTACTGCCCCCCCCCGCCAGCAGGCTAAGGGGGTACTGCCCCCCCCCGCCAGTAGGCTAGGGGGTACTGCCCCCCCCCGCCAGCGGGCTAGGGGGGGTACTGCCCCCCGCCAGCAGGCTTGGGGGGGTACTGCCCGCCCCGCCAGCAGGCTAGGGGTGGTACTGCCCCCCTCCCCGCCAGCAGACTAGGGGTACTGCCCCCCGCCAGCAGACTAGGGGTACTGCCCCCGCCAGCAGACTAGGGGGTACTGCCCCCCGCCAGCAGGCTAGGGGGGTACTGCCCCTCGCCAGAGGGCTAGGGGGGGGGTACTGCCCCCCCCCGCAAGCAGGCTAGATGGGTACTGCCACCTGCGCCAGCAGGCTAGGGGGGGTACTTCCCCCCGCCAGCAGACTAGGGGGTACTGCCCCCCGCCAGCAGGCTAGGGGGGTACTGCCCCTCGCCAGAGGGCTAGGGGGGGGTACTGCCCCCCCCCCCCGCAAGCAGGCTAGATGGGTACTGCCACCTGCGCCAGCAGGCTAGGGGGGTACTTCCCCCCCGCCCAGCAGACTAGGGGGGTACTGCCCCCCGCCAGCAGGCTAGGGGGGGTACTGCCCCCCCCCAGCCAGCAGGCTAGGGGGGTACTTCCCCCCCCCCCTGGAAGCAGGCTAGGGGGGTACTGCCCCCCGCCAGCAGGGTTGTGGGGGGTATGCCCTCCCACCACCAGCTAGCTAGGGGGGGTACTGCCCCCCCGCCAGCAGGCTAGGGGGGGTATTGCCCTCCCCACACCAGCAGGCTAGGGGGGGTACTGCCCCCGCCAGCAGGCTAGGGGGGTACTGCCCCCCGCCAGCAGGCTAGGGGGGTACTGCCCCCGCCAGCAGGCTAGGGGGGTACTGCCCCCGCCAGCAGGCTAGGGGGTACTGCCCCGCCAGCAGGCTAGGGGGGGGTACTGCCCCCGCCAGCAGGTAGGGGGGTACTGCCCCCCGCCAGCAGGCTAGGGGGGTACTGCCCCCCGCCAGCAGGCTAGGGGGGTACTGCCCCCCGCCAGCAGGCTAGGGGGGTACTGCCCCCCGCCAGCAGGCTAGGGGGGTACTGCCCCCGCCAGCAGGCTAGGGGGGTACTGCCCCCGCCAGCAGGCTAGGGGGGTACTGCCCCCGCCAGCAGGCTAGGGGGGTACTGCCCCCGCCAGCAGGCTAGGGGGGGGTACTGCCCCCGCCAGCAGGCTAGGGGGGTACTGCCCCCGCCAGCAGGCTAGGGGGGTACTGCCCCCCGCCAGCAGGCTAGGGGGGTACTGCCCCCGCCAGCAGGCTAGGGGGGTACTGCCCCCGCCAGCAGGCTAGGGGGGTACTGCCCCTCGCCAGAGGGCTAGGGGGGGGGGGACTGCCCCCCCCCCGCAAGCAGGCTAGATGGGTACTGTCACCTGCGCCAGCAGGCTAGGGGGGTACTTCCCCCCGCCAGCAGACTAGGGGGTACTGCCCCCGCCAGCAGGCTAGGGGGTACTGCCCCCCCCCACACCAGCAGGCTAGGGGGGTACTGCCCCCCCCCCACGCCAGCCAGCCACCAACCCTCCCTCCGTCGTCACCCAAACATTCAACAATAAGTATTCTTAATCACTAATTGTTAACATGAACATTTACACTATTTTATACTAGATTTTTGCGTATAGTTAGGCTTATGTTAGCTTAAGTATTTAAGTTGAGAGATAAGTTTGAACGTTACTTGCAACATTGCAAGCAGCGCCAGTCCTGCAGTTGTCTTGCAACCCGTCATCCAGCAACGCTCGCCCAGGAAACCCGTCATCCAGCAACGCTCGCCCAGGCAACCCGTCATCCAGCAACGCTCGCCCAGGCAACCCGTCATCCGGCAACGCTCGCCCAGGCAACCCGTCATCCAGCAACGCTCGCCCAGGCAACCCGTCATCCAGCAACGCTCGCCCAGGCAACCCGTCATCCAGCAACGCTCGCCCAGGCAACCCGTCATCCAGCAACGCTCGCCCAGGCAACCCGTCATCCGGCAACGCTCGCCCAGGCAACCCGTCATCCAGCAACGCTCGCCCAGGAAACCCGTCATCCGGCAACGCTCGCCCAGGCAACACTCCGCCCCTAAGACGTGTCCAACAATGTCAACATATTATATATTCAAAATTGACATTTTAACATACATAAATTAACATTATAAATTAACATTATAAAATTATTATATATTTGAATTTGGTGTACAGTTAGGCCTAAATTAAGTTAGCAATATAAGTTGCAATGTCAGTAAGTCTGGCATTGTAACTCGTAAAGCTTTGCAATTGCAACTCAATAAAACTTAGTCAGTAGCAGCATGACTTAAGATGTATTCTGTGCAAGGCTTCCAGTGATATATCTTCTATATATATAATTATATAATTATAGCGATATATAACTTGGGATTTTTTTTACCAAATTTAATTCAAAATCTGTTGTTGTTGTTGTTGTTGTTAAAGATTCGCTACTTGGAACAAAGTGTAGCAAGTAGCACCGACTATGGTGATCCCGTAGTTATATGAAAATCTGCTGTGATTGAGACGTCTTATGGGAAAGAAAACCACAGAAATGGTTCTGTTTAGTTTACCTGCTTACCATTATTCAAATAATGTGAATAGTTTTGTTGGTCTGAACGTGACAAGAAATCACCAGCGTTGACCAGTCGTTAATTGCTTGGAGGAAATATTTGGGAAAGTGTGGATATTGAGCGGATGTTGATCAAGTTGCAGCAAGTATAGGGACATTGCAAGCGTGTGCACCCGCTTGCATCTGCATTAATGATGAGATCAGTGATATAGAGCATTTTCCGGCCGGCATATAAATGCCTTCACGTAGACTATCATTTCCGCGTGTACTCCTACGCACGCACGCACGCACGCACGCACGCACGCACGCACGCAAAGGCTAGCTTGCATACTCATAATTTCAATCCCACATTCCTCCCCCTCCCCATCACCAACGCAAATATTTTCACATTTCGTGGAAGGTGCAGAGGCCGGACCAAAGAGCTGAAGCTCAACCCTCGCCAGCAGCAGCAGCAGGTGTGTACACACGCACCAAAGAGAGGAAGAAGAACAATAATAACGGGAGACAACAGGTGATATATACATAAGGAAAGTTCCCCTGAAACTTTACCTATTTTTCCTATTTTTCCCTATTTTCCTTCAGTCAAGACTTGTTGTTGCTCATCCAGACTGTTCTCACTAGACTGTTCTGACCAGACTGTTCTCACTAGACTGTTCTCACGAGACTGTTCTCACTAGACTGTTCTCACGAGACTGTTCTCACTAGACTGTTCTGACCAGACTGTTCTCACTAGACTGTTCTCACGAGACTGTTCTCACTAGACTGTTCTCACCAGACTGTTCTCACTAGACTGTTCTCACTAGACTGTTCTCACGAGACTGTTCTCACGAGACTGTTCTCACTAGACTGTTCTCACGAGACTGTTCTCACTAGACTGTTCTCACGAGACTGTTCTCACTAGACTGTTCTGACCAGACTGTTCTCACTAGACTGTTCTCACTAGACTGTTCTCACGAGACTGTTCTCACTAGACTGTTCTCACGAGACTGTTCTCACTAGACTGTTCTGACCAGACTGTTCTCACTAGACTGTTCTCACGAGACTGTTCTCACTAGACTGTTCTCACCAGACTGTTCTCACCAGACTGTTCTGACCAGACTGTTCTCACTAGACTGTTCTCACTAGACTGTTCTCACTAGACTGTTCTCACGAGACTGTTCTCACTAGACTGTTCTCACTAGACTGTTCTCACGAGACTGTTCTCACGAGACTGTTCTCACTAGACTGTTCTCACCAGACTGTTCTCACCAGACTGTTCTGACCAGACTGTTCTCACTAGACTGTTCTCACTAGACTGTTCTCACTAGACTGTTCTCACGAGACTGTTCTCACTAGACTGTTCTCACTAGACTGTTCTCACTAGACTGTTCTCACCAGACTGTTCTGACCAGACTGTTCTCACGAGACTGTTCTCACTAGACTGTTCTCACTAGACTGTTCTCACTAGACTGTTCTCACCAGACTGTTCTCACCAGACTGTTCTGACCAGACTGTTCTCACTAGACTGTTCTCACTAGACTGTTCTCACTAGACTGTTCTCACGAGACTGTTCTCACTAGACTGTTCTCACTAGACTGTTCTCACTAGACTGTTCTCACCAGACTGTTCTGACCAGACTGTTCTCACGAGACTGTTCTCACTAGACTGTTCTCACTAGACTGTTCTCACTAGACTGTTCTCACCAGACTGTTCTCACCAGACTGTTCTGACCAGACTGTTCTCACTAGACTGTTCTCACTAGACTGTTCTCACGAGACTGTTCTCACGAGACTGTTCTCACTAGACTGTTCTCACTAGACTGTTCTTGTGGTAAAACTCCAGGCAGTATATTTTCTTTTAATTGACTTCAGTAAATTAAAGTTTATCTTATTTTTCTTAGTAGGTAAGAAATTGAGTGGACTGTATGTACTTGTTAAAACTGCCTGAAATTAATCTCACACAAATTGGGGGGGACAATTTGTAGTTTAAACCACTTTGTAATGGCTCCTTCTTAAACTACAAATTGTTTACCTGAGTTTAATTATATTATTTTATCATACCACATATGGTGGTCTAATCTACTATTATTTCAACAATTATTACTAGTTATGAATACTACTACTACAATAACTAGAATGGCCTTATCTGAGCCTGTAGTAAGGGCCCACTAAGGCTGTGTCATGGTAGCATCTATGTGGGTGTGGCCCTGTGCCTCATGGTGCCAATGGCGGCTGTGGAGGCCTTCAAGGCTGGCAACAGCTAGGTACATGTGTAGTTCTATTGTTCAGCTACTTGCTGTTCCAAGTCACAATTTACCTGTTTGGGATGCAAGGAGTTAGTACATGTCCCTAAACATATCAATACAGGTATAACATGGTATGTGAGGCTGTAAAAATGGGGTACACGTACATGGTGTTGGTGTTGTTCATATATTGTAACCGTCTTAAATTTGATATTAATTAGTGCACTAGAATAATAAACAAATACTTGGTAAGACGGATACTGGAGTGCTCTCATTTGTAGTAGTGATGTTGCTGTGGCAGTTTCTTAAGGCAGAGTAGGTCTATCCTGTGTGGCCATTATCACAACACACCAGCACTCATTGTTATTGTTTTGTGTCAGCATGGCGTCTGTAAGAGACGCTCTGCTTCCCCTGTTCCAATATTTTTCCACTTCTAAGTTAAATTTACGTTAACAAGGGAATCAAGCTATAATTTGGTGTTAATAATTATATTCAGTCTTATTGAACACTTTTTTATTCAATTTAGACATTAAACTGTTGTATGAACAGTGGTTTAATAATGTAAATACTGCGGCGACGTCGATGACGTCACGGAGTCTCCCATTCTCTAATTTTAAGAGGATACTGTTAAGGGAAGACTATACTATTTGTGTGTCGGTTTCCCGACATAATTCCGGGGGGGAAGAACACGGGTCGAAGTCCCGGTAAGGACTGCGATCACTTTATTCTTCTCCTTCAGAATTATAATGCTGCTTTAATTTGAGTTTACATTGTTGAGCTGCAGTCCTTTGGGGACGTATGTCCCGTACTGGCGTATCGGGTGCTGGAAGTCGCTGTACGTCTTCGTTCCTGGCCAGTTCTAAAGGAACTAATTTCTCTAAAGTTTTGAGAGTAGTGTTGCCTCGGCATTTTACTTTCACTATTCTCAAGATGCCCTGGCTGTCTGGATGAACAGAGACTATTTGACCTATAGGCCACTCTGAGCGTGGTCCATCACTATCCACCAGAACTATGTCACCAGGGTTCAAGTTAATTCTGTTGTAGGGGTTGTTTGCCCCGTAATGATACTCTCTCAGAGCTGTAAGGTATTCTCGAGTCCATACGTCATTCCACCGACTTATCACCCTTGATAGATGTTTGAAACGTTGAACCAAATCACTCTCTTGGACATATGAAGGATCCTCTGGTTCCTCGTCCGTAAGGGACACAAGTGTTTTGAGAGGTCTACCATACATCAAATGAGCTGGACTTAATGGTTCACGCTGCAAAACATCATCAGAGAGGTAGGTAAGTGGTCGGTTATTGACTCGTGCTTCTATCTCTATGACTACTGTTTGAAGCTCCTGCAGGTCAATCTTTTGGCGGTGTAGGGTTTTCCGTAGAGAACGTTTTACCGTACCAACCATGCGTTCATAGAAGCCTCCGTGCCATGGTGCTCTGGGAGGTATGAATTTCCAATGGCACTGCCGTTGATTTAGGGCTGTGCGTACCTTTGGATGTGTCCAGATTTTCCTCAGACATGCTTCTCCTGCCACTAAGTTGGACCCATTGTCTGAGATCATTAACTTAGGACAGGATCTACGTGAAGCAAACCTGCGGAAAGCCTGTAAGAATGCTTCGGCACTCATATCGGGAGTCACTTCTAGATGGACTGCCTTGTTGTGGCACAAGTAAAAAGACAGATGTAAGCTTTTACTGGTTTCTTGTCTTTAGTGCCTGTAAGTGTTAGTGCTCCTGTGAAATCTACTCCTGTAGTCTCAAAGGGACGAATATGTACGACTCGTTCCTCGGAAGT
>WNGS01012515.1:0-14257 GCA_020271785.1 Procambarus virginalis
AGAAGCCCTCCAGACTTACTTTATTGAAGATCAGCATTGTTCAAATGGAAACAAAAACTGGAACTCAACTCAGAATGTATGGGGTTCATGATTTGTACCAAGAGAAACAACAACGGCACTTTCCTGCACGTGGGAGGTTACACCCTTCCAGTTTTAATCCCTCCCTTTCCACCCAAGAAGCAAATTAGAGATAAGCCCAAGCTTCGTCTTGAGGCAAAGCTCAACGCCTTAAGCCATATTGATGCTCGTCCACAGAGCATTCTCTCTCTCAAATCATATACACTGATGGTTCCCTACACCGCACCACGGGTGCAGCTGGAAGTGCAGTTGTTCTGACAATGGGCGATGGCTTGTACGTTGAGTGGGGAGTCCGTATAAACAATTGGCCTCTACCCTTCAGACCGAACTATTTGCCTTGATCCTTGCACTGAAATGTGTACAAGTCTCCAAACTTGATACATTAATTGTAAGTGACTCCTTATCATCCTTAAATGCTCTCAACTCTTTAAGACATAACTGTAACATGCTCGTGTCCGAAGCTAGACACAAATACAACAAAATTATTAAGGATGGTAACAGAGTCCATTTCATGTGGTCTCCATCTCATGTTGGCCTCCGAATGCATGATAGAGCTGATAAGTTAGCCAAAGAATCTGCCTTTAAAGGAGCCGTTGAGTGTAACCTTGGATTGTCAATGAGCAATCTGAGAGCAGCAGTACACCGAGAACTTCAACAAGATCTTGTAGATCTGAGGCAAAGTGAATTGACACCAGTAATTCCATCTATCATCATACTATCATGCAAGAGGAGCCACACATCTATGGATCATCCAATAAAATCAGCAGACTTCTAGATGTTACTGCTGCTCGGCTTAGACTCGGTTACAAGTATCTCTGGGAATTCTCATTATCTGCCGATGTAGACCTGACAAAATGTAAACTGTGTCAACAAAATTATTCGCACACCCTCCGTCACTATGTGATGGAGTGCGAAAAGATACGTGAATTTAGAAACAATTCTATAACCAATGTTCCAGCGATGTGTAAATATTTCATTCAAAATGATCTGCTACCAGAAATTTTAGCCAAATATCCCCAGTTTGCTAACTGTAGGTAGTAACTGAGTGATTGTAACCTATCCACCGCTGTCCACTGGATGGGAGGCGGTGTGCAGGACAAACATATAAATTTTGACACTAGCTCTCCACATATGTCAGTTGCTTAATTTAGAACCTGTACTTGAGGTCGATCTCGAACCCATTGTTGATGTGACGACTTATATTGAATTTTGTAACTAGCTCATCAAGATTGTAACTTGCTTAGCTAAATGAATTGTGGGGTTCAGTCCCTGAGCCCATTATGTGCCTCTGTAACCCTTTCCACTACCGCCCACAAGATGGGTATGGGTGCATAATAAATGAACTAAACTAAAAAAAAAAACTAAAACATCTACACATATATTAAGCCTTTCCTTCACCTTTAATAATAATAATTTATATTTATATAAAAGTACACACAAATGATGCATGATACGTGGAGTGGAGAATTCATAGGTTTATATATATATATATATATATATATATATATATATATATATATATATATATATATATATATATATATATATATATATATATGACAATGTCAGACCAATGTCAATGTCAGAATTGTCTCACTAATTCATTAAATATATATTTACTATTTTATGCTTAATTACCCAGTTGTTGGCCTGTATGTGCGTGTTGCATCAGATGGGCCGTCTACAATGTCCCGTCATCACTAGGCCGTCTGCAGTGTCCGTATTGTAACTCACCTCACTCCACCATTCTCTCTTGCCTATTTATGTCCAGTTCTCGATCTGTTAAATCACTCCTTCTGAAGATGTATTAATATACGAAAGTACTTAAGGAAATTCCTGTTTCATTTTTCCTCCGTGGTCTGACATTGTCACATTTTAAATCACGTGTTTAATTTCGTGATATACCACACACACACACACACACACACATATATATATAATATTATATATATATATATATATATATATATATATATATATATATATTATATATATATATATATATGGTTCCAAGGTTTGTTACAGCCGGGGGGAAGGGTTGTGGAGATAAGCTCCCACAGCCTGTAAAGTGCCCCTGATGGCGTGCGTCTCAAATAGCCTCTGACAACCAAGTCCAGCTCCTGGCCTGCACGTGTGGCTTAGCCTCTAGGCCTGGCGGAACTGCTTCTACCAACAGGAGAAGGGGCGAAGGCGGGTCTCTGGCGCCTTAAAACCAGTTGCTTCGGGCAGATGGGACTCGTTAGCCTGGAAAGGCAGCCCATCTAGGGGAAGGAAAACCCCGAATTCAAACCTCTGCTGTCTTGTGGCTAAACCCACTCATGGGAAAGACTTCGGGAGTCAACCCTGAGGAAAAATCCGGAGTCGGAGTCCCTAAGGCAGTTTGCAGCTGTTTACAGCTACATTCTGGCAACTCCTGCGACGACACTGGTGCCAAGCGTATCGGCGCCTGCCCTTCCCTTGGATCACATCGGTGGCGTGGAGAGGGTGGATTTGCTGCATGGGCAACAGCTGATCCTCCATAATTACTGCCCAGGCCTGTGCCCTGGAGAGGACACTCCAGCATCGCCTTGGCGATGGCTCAACACGGGAAGTGACAGTTACCGGTGATAAGCCTACCACTCAATTGGCGTAGAGTAAGGCGCCAGGGGTTGCTTCCGTCGGTGGGAGAAATCATCCGATTTCATAGGACAGCTACCGCCCGCCTCAAGCTGGGCAGCCCCCAGCCAATAAGGTGCTGTCCCGCCACGGTCCGCCTGCTCCACTGGGTGCGTGGGGCTTAGGCCACAATCCAATAAGCGGATCGTCAATTCATGCACCAGGCAAAAGAAAACAAACACAGAGCCACCCAGCTCTCAAACTGGGCACATGGAATGTAAGGACCATGACACCGGGTCTCTCGGAAGATCTACTGGAAGTGAACGACGCCCGCAAGACAGCTGTGATCAACAATGAACTGCGCAGACTCCAGATGGACATAGTCGCCCTGCAGGAGACACGTCTGCCGGCAACTGGCAGCATACGGGAGAAGGACTTTACCTTCTACTGGCAGGGTAAACCACAAGAAGAGGTAAGGGAGCATGGCGTTGGTTTTGCCATCAGGAACAGGTTGTTAGGGTCCATAGTACCGCCTATGGAGGGGTCTTCAAGGATCATCAAACTTCAGCTTCATACAGCAGTAGGAATGGTCAGCCTCATCAATGCCTATGCACCAACATTGACCTCCTCTACCGAAGCGAAGGACAAGTTCTATGATGACCTTGGCCTAGCTCTCAGAGACATACCTCACCAAGAGCCAGTCTTCCTCCTGGGAGACTTTAATGCAAGAGTTGGTTCTGACCACAGCTCTTGGCCTTCCTGCCTGGGCCAGTTTGGATTTGGGAAGATGAATGAGAGTGGGCAGCGCCTCCTGGAGTTCTGCTGCCGTCATGATCTCTGCATCACCAATTCCTTCTTCGACACCAAGCCCCAGCATAAGGTTTCCTGGAGACATCCCAGGTCTAAGCATTGGCACCAACTCGACCTGGTGCTTACGGGGCGTAACAATCTGAGAAATGTCAAACTGACCCGCAGCTTCCAGAGCGCAGATTGCGACACCGACCACTCTCTCGTCGTTTGCAGAGTAAAGTTCCAGCCCCGGAAAATCCACAGAGCAAAGAAGGAGGGAAGACCACGCATTAACGTAAACAAGACCCGTGACCTTCACAAGGTGGAGGAATTCACTGCAGCGCTGGTAAATGCCCTTCCTGTACCACCCTGCGATAGCGCAAGTGAGAGGTGGTTACATCTCAGGGGCACTATTTTCAACACTGCCATGTCCACCTTCGGTAAGAGACAGAACAAATCAGCAGACTGGTTCGAGGCCAGTGCAGAGGAACTGTTACCCCTCATAGAGGAAAAGAGACGAGCTCTCTCATCCTACAAGAACCTGCCCTCAAGAAGGAACCTACAGGCCCTCCGTATTGCCCGCAGTAGAGTTCAACAAACTGCGAGGCGTTGTGCTAACGATTACTGGCTTCGACTCTGTTCCAGCATCCAGACTGCAGCCACTGTCGGCAACATAAGAGGCATGTACGAAGGAATCAAACAGGCAACAGGCCCTACACAAAACCGGACGGCTCCTCTAAAGTCTGCCACTGGAGAGATCATTAAAGACCGTGATCAACAGATGAATCGCTGGGTGGAACATTACTCCGAACTCTACTCCAGAGAGAACTTGGTCAGCGTAGAGGCTTTGGATGCAATTGAATGCCTGCCCATCATGGAAGAACTTGATCTTGAACCAACTGTGGAAGAAGTTGAGAAAGCGCTGGATTCACTTTCCTCAGGGAAGGCCCCAGGAGACGACGGGATTCCGCCTGAAGTTCTCAAGTGCGCTCGTGGAACACTTAAATCTGAGCTTCATGAACTTCTGTGCCAGTGCTGGAGGGAGGGCTCGGTGCCACAAGACATGAGAGATGCAAACATCATCACTCTCTACAAAAATAAAGGTGACAGAAGCGATGTAAACAACTATCGCGGCATCTCCCTCCTCAGCGTCGTTGGCAAACTATTCGCTAGGGTCGTTTTGGTCAGGCTTCAGATTCTTGCCGAAAGAGTGTACCCCGAGTCACAGTGTGGTTTCCGAGCAGAGAGGTCGACCACTGACATGGTGTTCTCCCTGAGACAGCTTCAAGAAAAGTGCAGGGAGCAGAGAAAAGCCTTGTACATTGCCTTCATTGACCTTACAAAGGCCTTCGACCTCGTGAGTAGGGACGGACTCTTCAAGATCTTGGCCAAAATTGGCTGTCCACCCATCCTACTCAGCATGATACAATCGTTCCACAAGGACATGAAGGGGACAGTTGTGTTCGACGGCTCAACTTCTGAACCATTCAACATTAACAGTGGTGTTAAACAGGGGTGTGTTCTTGCTCCAACCCTGTTCGGCATCTTCTTCGCGATCCTCGTCAAGCATGCTTTTGGAACAACGACAGAAGGCATCTATCTCCGTACAAGATCTGATGGAAAGCTGTATAATCTATCCAGACTCCGAGCAAAGACAAAAGTACAAATGCGAATCCTCAGGGAGTTCCTCTTCGCCGACGACGCAGCGATCACCACACACACAGCAGAAGGCCTGCAGCAGCTACTCAACCACTTTGCCGCAGCCTGTTCTGCATTCGGCCTGACAATCAGCCTGAAGAAGACACAGGTGATGGGACAAGATGTCAATGAGCTACCCTGTATAAATATAGCAGACTATGCGCTGGAGGCAGTTCACGAGTTTGTGTACCTGGGCTCCACAATCTCAGACACCCTTTCCCTGGACACTGAGCTCAACAGGCGTATCGGGAAGGCCGCAACAACACTGGCCAGGCTCACAAAGCGCGTTTGGGAAAATGCCAAACTGACAGTGCACACCAAGGCACAAGTCTACATGGCATGTGTGGTGAGTACACTTCTCTACGGCTCGGAATCCTGGACCCTGCGCTCTCACCAGGAGAGACGGCTTAATACCTTTCACATGCGGAACCTGAGACGCATCCTTGACATCACGTGGAAAGACCACGTCACCAACAACACTGTACTCGAGAAAACAGGAGTCCCTTCAATGTTCACTCTCCTGAAACAGAGACGCATGCGATGGCTGGGACATGTCTCACGCATGGTCGATGGCCGCATACCGAAGGACCTCTTGTATGGAGAACTGGCATCAGGAAGGAGACCTACCGGAAGACCTCAGCTGCGTTTCAAAGATGCCTGCAAACGCGACCTCAAGCAGATGAACATCGACATCAACACTTGGGAGGCAGCAGCTGCGGACAGATCTGCCTGGAGATATAAAGTGCAGAAGGGACTCCAGCAATTCGAGGATGAACTGAAGAAGCAGGCGGAGGATAATAGACTTCAGAGGAGGTCTCGGCCACTGTCAGACGCACCCGCCTCGGCGTTTATCTGCGCTCGCTGCAGTCGAGACTGTCATTCTCGGGTTGGCCTTCACAGCCACAGCAGGCGCTGCATCCAACTAGACTACAACAACTAGACACCCAGGGCACAACTCCATAACCCCACGGGATTGACGGATGCCTACTACTATATGTATATATATATATATATATATATATATATATATATATATATATATATATATATATATATATATTATATATATATATATATAATATATATATGTGACGATAATCTCTTATCAGAGATTTAGCCTGCTATTTCGTATTCATCACGTCCTCAACAATATACAAGATACGTTTTGTAGTGGCTAAACGTATATATCAAGACAGCCACACGCACCAGCAACTCCCTCCTCCCCCCACTCCAGCACCTGGTCGACGCGCCGAACCCTTCAACTGCCTAACTAGCGACTTGCGGCCATCCAGCTTTCTCATTGGCCGCCAACCAACACGCCACTCCGGTTCCTCGCCAATCACAAGTCATCGCCAGTTATTGTTGGAGTCCCTTGCGTTTCTGCCAGCCAGAATATCTTGTGCTCTCAACTATGAACACCTAAGTGACTCACCTTGTGTGGTCAAATAGAGGTTTATAGTTAGTGCATATATTCCAGCATTCATATTTTATTTACCTTTGTATGTCAATTCTCCTCCCCATTAACGTAATCTATTTTCATGTTTATTTATTTTTCCACTTGACATTTTTTACCATTAAGCCAAGATTTTGCATTTATTTCAATTTGTGTTTTTATTGTTATTAAAGTACATTGTTTATTATTGTGTTTTATGTTTCTTACCTTACCACAGATTACCAATCACGCAGTCATTTTTTTTTTCTCTTTTTTTCTTTTCTTTTTTTATATTTATATGTGGCCCAGCACTGACACCTGCTAGTTGGAAGACTGCCGACCACCATTTCCAACTCGTTACCGTCACATATAAATGGGGGCCTGTCCACGGAGCTTCACTCAGGTATTGGTAATTGTGGTAAGCATACTTGGCTTTCATTTCCCTTGCTTCCATTATTTACATTAATCATTTTTTATTTTATATGGTGCTGTGTATATTGTACATTACGGGAATAGCATATGGTGAGAGTGAGACAACTTTGGATTACGTGGTGACTGTAGGCCGCAGTCATACTCTTAATTGGTCGTCTCCCCCTTCCGTGTTATCCTCCGTGTTTAACATCTTTGTCCCCAGATATTTCTCACTTTTTGACAGATTATCACATAGGTACCCTGGTACTGTGGTCTGTCTCCGGGTCAATAGCACCCAAGTCCTGCAATCCGACTCTAGGAGGAAAAAGAGGGCTTTAGATCCTCTAGCACGAACTATTATTGGCGAATTGGGACCTCGCCGATAGTTCTCGTCACCAGTTGACACTCGCACCCCTACTCGTCGGTCAGACTGATGGTATTTACCAAAGGTAGGGAATTGGCGTTCTTTCTTTTGAGCACAAAGTTCGCTAATTCTGTAAATACCATATTCAATTTCAGTGGGTACCATTGCTTATGTTCTATAGTGACTTGGCAAGGTATGACTACATTTTTTGGACTACCTCATTTATTTTGAAGCCATTTAGTGTTTCACTTGTATTTTAAACTCAGTTTTCACTAATTAGTAGGATTTTCTTGCCTTTATCCTCCCATAGTGAGTACCAGGTACAAGATTTCCTGCGACCTTATTCATTTACCATCTTGAATTAACTTTAATTATTAATAATTCCCCACAGGATAGGTATCAGTTGCCACGTTTCCTGTTTCTGACATTCACCATATTCTCACTATATTTCGTGTCTCCTTTGTTTTGCTATATTTTCACCATGTTCCGCTTACAAGCTTTCAAAGCAGATCCAGAAGGTGAAATAGGGACCTTACGTCACGCTAAGAGGGTCGATTTGTTAACTCTTGCACATGAGTATCACTTGGAAGTTCCTGATGGAGCCAACAAATTTGCCATTAATAATATGATACTGGATCACCTTGCTGATGAAGGTATTATAGATTCTTCTACTCATGAACAGTACATTATTTCAGATAAGGATGACTTGAGAGCGATAAAGCTCAAATTGGAACTTGCCAAGATCGAGCTACAGCAACAACAGGAAGCAGCTGCAATCAGAGAGCGTGAAGCTGCCCTCAGAAAGGAAGAAGTGAAGCTGCCCTCAGAAAGGAAGAACCTCAAAAAGGAAGAACAAGAAAGAGAAATCCGCCTGAAGGAAAGGGAGGCCGCACTGAAGAAGGAAGAAAGTGAACGTGAGTTGGCCTTATACCAACAGCGACTCGAGATACAACGTGACCACGACAAACGACAGGCAGAAGCAATGCTAGAATGTCGTAACCGAGAACTCACGAGGGACGCTGCACACCAAGCTCAACTCCAACAAGCGGCAGCTAGTCTTCCTCCCAGTTTCAATATCTCCCATGCAAGTAAGTTAATGCCCCCGTTCCTCGAAACGGAGGTTGATGTGTTCTTTACCACTTTTGAGACCCTTGCTGTTCAACTTAATTGGCCTGACGACCAATGGGCTACCCTTCTCAGAGTACATTTAACAGGTAGAGCAGCAGTCACACTCAGCACTTTGGCTTCGGAAAACGACTACACCACCCTGAAACAAGCTGTGTTGGACGCCTACCTTCTCTCCACCGAAAGCTATCGACGAAAGTTTCGTGACTACGTCAAGGCAAGTACCACCACCTTCTTAGAATTTGCTAACACCAAACGAAGATATTTCATGAAATGGCTGGAGGCAGCACATGTCTCTACTTTTTCAGAACTTGTCAACCTCATACTGGTTGAAGAATTTTTGAGACGTGTACCTCCTCCTGTCCGCCTATACTTAGCAGACAAGGAAGAGACGGAGTTAGTGAAGTGTGCGAAGTCAGCTGACACTTACAGCCTCATCCACCGGCTGACTCCAGAACCTACCAGCAAGAAGTCTTGGTACAGTTACGAGAAAGCGAGCCCAGATCAAGGTACCTCTCAACTGTACTGCAGGTATTGTCGATTATATGGACACACCATTGACAAATGTGGTAAGTCCCAATCTAAAGGTAACGTCGAACCCCCTAAGTCTAAACCTACTCACCCTAAGTCCGGTAAGCCTGTAATGAATGTTGGTGTTCATGCTAATGATCTCTCTCTCTTTACCAAGCATCTATATCCAGGAACTATCTCTACCCACGGTTCAGATTCAGAGGGACGTTTCGGACTTAAGATCCTACGGGACACAGCGGCTCTACAATCGATCGTCTTGAAATCGGCTGTGCCCAACGTCGCCTACACAGGAGAGACTGTGTTCATCACTGACCTTACTGCTACAACTCCTTATCCCCTTGCCCGAGTTTACCTGGATTGTCCCTTCGTGACCGGTGAAGTCCAAGTCGCCGTCAGGGAAAAGCCTTTTCCCATGCCTGGAGTGCAACTTCTCCTGGGCAACGACTTGGCAGAAGACCAACAACCAAACAACCTGATCGTCAAGGACATATCCGAGGTAAGCAACTCTGTGGTGGATAACCCGATTTTTGAACATTTTCCAGTAAAGGTTCAAGAGAGTGATGAAGGTTCTCCTCCTGTTATGGTGACCACCCGTGCTCAAGCTGCACGTCCACAGCCAGCCGACTCTACTGCTACCGCTGTCCCTCAGGACCCTTCGAAACTACCCCCTAACCTGACCGCGGTGGAGTTCCGTAAGTTACAGAGAGATGATCTTACATTGACACCATTATTCTTTCAGGCTGAAACCCAATCCGACAGTGTTCCTGGGTTCTTTATGGAGAACGAAATACTCTATCGCAGGTATAGACCCAGTAAACTGAAGGACGAGGACGATTGGGCAAACGTTGAACAACTAGTGATTCCTACCAGCCTGCGGCCCACGATTCTACACCTGGCCCACGGCGCTTTGTCACACTATGGGTTCAACAAGACTTACCATGGAATTCGACAAGACTACTACTGGCCAGGTATGGTAAACGACGTCAAAACTCATGTCAAATTATGCCACGTGTGTCAGTTAGCCGGGAAACCGAACGTTTCCATTCCCAGAGCACCACTGATACCCATCCAGGTGCCTGAGGAACCGTTCCACAAGCTCATTATCGACTGCGTTGGTCCTTTGCCTCGGACCAGTGCAGGCAACGCATATATCTTAACCATCCTGTGTCCTACCACCAGATTTCCGATAGCAGTTCCAGTGAAAAATATTACAGCTGCTACAGTGGTGAAGAATCTACTGAAAATCTTCACCCAGTATGGATTTCCGAGGGAGATTCAGAGCGACTGTGGCACCAACTTCACCAGTGATCTCTTCAAACGGACTCTGGAGGAGTTCAACATCAAACAGGTACTGTCCAGCCCCTATCATCCTGCTTCACAGGGTTCTCTCGAGCGTAGTCATCAAACCATCAAGGCACTCTTAAAAAAGTTCTGTAATGAGACCTCAAAGGATTGGGATAGGCAAATTGATCTCATCATGTGTATTTTCAGAAGTCTTCCCAACGAGTCACTAGGAGTATCTCCTTATGAGATGCTCTACGGACGTAAGTGCCGTACACCTCTCAAGGCTTTCAAGGATTCTCTACGTGATGACACCTTCAGTGAGCATCAGAATGTGCCCCAGTATCTTCAAAATCTCCGACACATTCTAGAGAGGGTCCATTCCTTTGCCAGCAACAACCTACAGAAAGCCCAGGAGAGGATGAAGACTCGTTACGACCAGCACTGTAAAGTAAGGAAGTTTACACCAGGAGACTTAGTGCTTGCCTATTTCCCTATCCCAGGTTCTCCTTTACAGAACAGGTTCTCAGGACCCTACCGTGTTAAGGAGTGCCGGAACAACTTCAACTACGTTCTCGAGACCCCCGATAGGCGGCGGAAGACCCAGCTGTGCCACATTAATTTACTCAAGCCCTACCATGGGGTTCCTCCCACTGTGTTAACCAATTTCACCTCATTTACAGGTCCATACAGCCACAGTGAGACCTTCCCTGCTTCTCCTTCCGAGAGCACTGACACTGAGACAGCGCTCTCTAACTCAGAAATCCTTACTAACCTTCAACATCATTTTCAGGACGATAATAGTGCTCCACTAATCAAACTCGTCAGAGAACATCAAGAGTTGTTTCGAGATGACCCCCAAGAGTGTACTGTAACTCAGCACGACATCCAACTGCTACCTGACACCCAGCCGATTCGCCAACCATTCTACCGAATCAGCCCGAGCAAAACGGAAGTCATGCGGGCTGAGGTACAGTATCTCTTGGACCATGGACTGGCTACCCCCTGTGAGTCCCCCTGGGCCTCACCATGCATCCTGGTACCCAAACCTCACGGCAAAATCCGTCTGTGTACGGATTATAGGAAGTTGAACCAGGTCACAGTGAAGGACGCCTACCCAATACCCAGGATAGACGACATTTTGGATGCCATTGGTAATGCCCGCTACCTGTCTCAGGTAGACTACTAAAGGGCTACTACCAGGTGAGTTTAACGGAGCGAGCTAAGGTACTGTCCGCCTTTATAACCCCGTTTGGTCTCTACAGGTACAATCGCCTTCCCTTTGGACTCTGCAATGCCCCAGCCACCTTTCAGAGAGCTGTCAACCGCGTCATCCAGGGCTTGGACAACACCTACGCCTATTTGGACGACATCGTGGTAGCATCCAACACCTGGAGCGAACACCTGCTCCAGCTACAACGATTGTTCTACAAGCTCCTGAAAGCCGGCCTCACCATCAATCTGGGCAAGTCCACCTTCGCGAAAGGTAAAGTGCGGTACCTGGGTCATGTTATAGGGAGTGGCAGCCTGGCTCCGTTAAACATTCACATTCAAGCAATCCAACAGTATCCACAGCCTACTACCAGGAAGCAGCTCCTGCGCTTCCTTGGTCTTGCTTCCTATTACCGTAGGTTTGTGAAGAATTTTAGCACTGTTGCAACCCCATTAATCACCTTAACCAGTCCCAAGCAACGGTATAATTGGACCAGAGAGCAAACCGTTGCATTCGAACAACTCAAATTCCTCCTCTGTTCTAATCCCATTCTCGCCTCACCAGATATCAAGAAGCCTTTCATCCTCCATGTCGACGCCAGTGGTACCGGCATCGGAAGTGTCTTAATGCAGCAGCGAGGCGAGGAGGTTCTACCTGTCAGCTACTACAGTTGCAAGTTGAAGCCTCATCAGAAGAACTACAGTACTATAGAGAAGGAACTCCTGTCCATCGTCCTGAGCTTACAACACTTTGCACCATATCTGCACGGTGCTAGGTCCACTACCATCTATTCGGACCACAACCCTCTGAGATTCTTACATCAAGCCCAATTTAATAACCAACGTCTGCTGCGATGGGCTTTATATCTTCAAGGCTTCAATTTAAAGATCTGCTACATCAAGGGGCCTGATAACATCATCGCTGACGCCCTCTCCAGAGTGCATGAGGTAGAGGCAGCTCCACCTCCCACTCTACCTCCAGTGAACATGATTCACCCGAAACAGCAGGCTTCGGGGGAGAGTTGTGACGATAATCTCTTATCAGAGATTTAGCCTGCTATTTCGTATTTCATCACGTCCTCATCAATATACAAGATACGTTTTGTAGTGGCTAAACGTATATATCAAGACAGCCACACGCACCAGCAACTCCCTCCTCCCCCCACTCCAGCACCTGCTGCACCTGGTCGACGCGCCGAACCCTTCAACTGCCTAACTAGCGACTTGCGGCCATCCAGCTTCCTCATTGGCCGCCAACCAACACGCCACTCCGGTTCCTCGCCAATCACAAGTCATCGCCAGTTATTGTTGGAGTCCCTTGCGTTTCTGCCAGCCAGAATATCGTGTGCTCTCAGCTATGAACACCTAAGTGACTCACCTTGTGTGGTCAAATAGAGGTTTATAGTTAGTGCATATATTCCAGCATTCATATTTTATTTACTTTTGTATGTCAATTCTCCTCCCCATTAACGTAATCTATTTTCATGTTTATTTATTTTTCCACTTGACATTTTTTACCATTAAGCCAAGATTTTGCATTTATTTCAATTTGTGTTTTTTATTGTTATTAAAATACATTGTTTATTATTGTGTTTTATGTTTCTTACCTTACCACAGATTACCAATCACGCAGTCATTCTTTTTTTTTTTTTTTTTTCTTTTTTTTTTTATATTTATATGTGGCCCAGCACTGACACCTGCTAGTTGGAAGACTGCCGACCACCATTTCCAACTCGTTACCGTCACAATATATATATATATATATATATATATATATATATATATATATATATATATATATATATATATATATTAGGATCCCCAAGGGTCTATCTCTGAGTACTCTTTATTTTCTTCTCCGAGGCTATGGGTCCCTACACTTGCACCAGAGGTGGTACCAACCTTCTCTCTAAAAAAAAAAAATATTATATATAGGTATATACATAACATATCTATATATTAGTATATATAGATATGTTATTTATAATAAATATATTATTAATTTTGTTATTACTTGATTTATTATCCGAAACGTACCCGGCAATAATCTCGGCATTTCCGATGTGAGTTTCTATTTTTAGTTTCATGCGTTTAATTCACCAACTTTTTTCATTACTATAAAGAATTGGTCACGTAATACCCCACAGTTGCTTAATTTTGGCAAATGTGTTTTGACTTGCATATAAGGCGTCACATATAGGTCTTAGCTTCCGTCCAAGGGGTCAGAAACACTTATTTTAGTATTTTTTTTTTACTTTATTTATATATACAAGATTTCTTAGATACAGCGACTAGCACGCATAGCGTTTCGGGCAGGTCCTTAATCCTAATTTTCCATAGAATACTAACCGCGAAATTGTTTTAACAACCAGGTAGCCATTCACTGCTGGGTGAACCGAGGCTACAGTTAAGGATTGGCGCCCAGTTAACCCTCCCCTGCCAGGATACGAACCCAGCCAAGCGTTTCTGCACCACTGTGCTATAGACTCATTCTGTCCTCTTCCCATGAAACCTATTCATTATAAGAACTTTTTTTTCTCTTAGACACTATTACGGTCTAACTTATTTTCGTTTGTAAATTGACTAAAGTAAGGCAAGGAATAAAAGCTGTAAAATATAAAGCGATATTTCTAAAAAAGTGTTTGATCTTACTGATGTGCCAATCAATACCATTAGTTTAATTAACCAATCCCCAATCTCCAGTGAGAAAATGTGACTAGTGAGATTTATCATCAAATAAG
>WNGS01012522.1:0-11750 GCA_020271785.1 Procambarus virginalis
ATGCTATGCCCAAGATTACCATCCGAGTGCCGGCGGGGAAGTGGTTCATATAGCTCCGGCTATCACTTCCTATGTCCGGTCGTGATGGTCAAGCGGATTAAGGCGTCCCTGTACATACCAGTTGCGTTGCTCCTGGCAGTATGGGTTCGAGTCACTTCTGGGGTGTGAGTTTTCAGTTGTATCTAGTCCTGGGGACCATTCAGGCTTGTTTGCATTGTGTTCCTCACGTGTTGCCCCAAAAAATGAGGTGATTTGATAAAATGCTATGCCCAAGATTACCATCCGAGTGCCGGCGGGGAAGTGGTTCATATAGCTCGGCTATCACTTCCTTATGTCCGGTCGTGATGGTCAAGCGATTAAGGCGTCCCTGTACATACCAGTTGCGTTGCTCCTGGCAGTATGGGTTCGAGTCACTTCTGGGGTGTGAGTTTTCAGTTGTATCTAGTCCTGGGGACCATTCAGGCTTGTTTGCATTTGTGTTCCTCACGTGTTGCCCCAAAAAATGAGGTGATTTGATAAAATGCTATGCCCAAGATTACCAACCGAGTGCCGGCGGGGATGTGGTTCATATAGCTCCGGCTATCACTTCCTTATGTCCGGTCGTGATGGTCAAGCGGATTAAGGCGTCCCTGTACATACCAGTTGCATTGCTCCTGGCAGTATGGGTTCGAGTCACTTCTGGGGTGTGAGTTTTCAGTTGTATCTAGTCCTGGGGACCATTCAGGCTTGTTTGCATTTGTGTTCCTCACGTGTTGCCCCAAAAAATGAGGTGATTTGATAAAATGCTATGCCCAAGATTACATCCGATGCCGGCGGGGAAGTGGTTCATATAGCTCCGGCTATCACTTCCTTATGTCCGGTCGTGATGGTCAAGCGGATTAAGGCGTCCCTGTACATACCAGTTGCGTTGCTCCTGGCAGTATGGGTTCGAGTCACTTCTGGGGTGTGAGTTTTCAGTTGTATCTAGTCCTGGGGACCATTCAGGCTTGTTTGCATTTGTGTTCCTCACGTGTTGCCCCAAAAAATGAGGTGATTTGATAAAATGCTATGCCCAAGATTACCATCCGAGTGCCGGCGGGGAAGTGGTTCATATAGCTCCGACTATCACTTCCTTATGTCCGGTCGTGATGGTCAAGCGGATTAAGGCGTCCCTGTACATACCAGTTGCGTTGCTCCTGGCAGTATGGGTTCGAGTCACTTCTGGGGTGTGAGTTTTCAGTTGTATCTAGTCCTGGGACCATTCAGGCTTGTTTGCATTTGTGTTCCTCACGTGTTGCCCCAAAAAATGAGGTGATTTGATAAAATGCTATGCCCAAGATTACCATCCGAGTGCCGGCGGGGAAGTGGTTCATATAGCTCCGGCTATCACTTCCTTATGTCCGGTCGTGATGGTCAAGCGGATTAAGGCGTCCCTGTACATACCAGTTGCGTTGCTCCTGGCAGTATGGGTTCGAGTCACTTCTGGGGTGTGAGTTTTCAGTTGTATCTAGTCCTGGGGACCATTCAGGCTTGTTTGCATTTGTGTTCCTCACGTGTTGCCCCAAAAATGAGGTGATTTGATAAAATGCTATGCCCAAGATTACCATCCGAGTGCCGGCGGGGAAGTGGTTCATATAGCTCCGGCTATCACTTCCTTATGTCCGGTCGTGATGGTCAAGCGGATTAAGGCGTCCCTGTACATACCAGTTGCGTTGCTCCTGGCAGTATGGGTTCGAGTCACTTCTGGGGTGTGAGTTTTCAGTTGTATCTAGTCCTGGGGACCATTCAGGCTTGTTTGCATATATATATATATATATATGACCTCTGATTGCATAAAAGCGGAGATTTTCTGAAAGGGGGGAAAAAGAAACACTTGCGCAGCGCCTTCCGCGGCCTGCGCGGGAAGGTATGGGAGCTTATAAATAGGGAAGGAGTGGGAGGATCAGCCACCATTTGGTCACCATTTGGTCCGGGAGACATCTCCCGTCACGCAGGGTGCAGTTGCGCCTCCACAGATCTCCAGTATCATCTTTTGATACTGGTAATGGCTCAAAAGGGCCACCACTTACGGGCTATTCATGCCCGTGCCACCTTTTGGGTGGCTTCATGTTCATCTTAACACATTAACACGGGAGTCATCTCCCGTCACGCAGGGTGCAGGTGCACCTCCACAGATCTCCAGTATGATCTATTGATACTGGAATTTTTCAAAAGGGGAAACACTTGCGGGCGCCTTCCCGCGTGCCAAGGTATGGGAGCTTATAATAGGGAAGGAGCGGGAGGATCAGCCTCACTCTCACAGTCACCACAACAGTGCTCGAAACTCCTCCTCTCCTCACAACGTCGGACCACGCACGAGATGGACCACGTGACGGCTACCCTGGTCCCAGACCTCGCTCTACTGGACGTGTTGGTACCCTCGACCTCGCAACTTGCTTCGGCAGGGGCCTCCTGCCCCACACTCCTATCGCCAAGGTAAAAGTGAAGTTTCTGTTTAATCTAGTCAGGATCTCCCCAGTGCGGCGTGTGTAAAGCGCCATCCCCTAGCGGTCCGTGTGTACCCCTTAACTAGCTACCTTGGCCTCCTGCTGCCCTGGGGAAGCAGGAGCGCCATTAGGGTCCGCGCCAGACTCCGCCGTGCGATGCTTTCTGGGTCGCTTTGCCCTTGGCGTTGATGCCACGTGGCCAGGCGGTGGCGGCCCTCCGCCCTTGGGCCCGGCCCTTAGGGCCCAAGCCAAGTCGGCGTCGACACGTGGCCAGGCTCCAGGTGGCCTGTCCCCGGGGCCCACGCCCTGGTCGTGACGCCCACGCGGCAAGGCGCTCCTTGGAGCGCACGCCCTGGGCCGTGCTCACCACGTGGCCGGGCGGGGGCGGCCCTCCGCCCTTGGGCCTGGCCCTTAGGGCCCAAGCCAAGTCGGCGTCGACACGTGGCCAGGCTCCAGGTGGCCTGTCCCCAGGGCCCGAGCCCTGGTCGTGACGCCCACGCGGCAAGGCGCTCCTTGGAGCGCACGCCCTGGGCCGTGCTCACCACGTGGCTGGGGGGGGGGCGGCCCTCCGCCCTCGAGCCCGGCCCCTAGGGCCCAAGCCAAGTCGACCTCGACATGTGACCAGGCTCCAGGCCTATGTCTGGGCCTGTTCCCGGGGCCCACGCCCTGGTCGAGACGCCCACGCGGCAAGGAGCTCCTTGGAGCGCGCGCCCTGGGCCGTGTCCAGCCTTCCTGCCCCTCCGCCTCGGGCCAGCGGGTGCTCGGCCCCGTCCTTGCGGACGGCATCCGGCATGGATTGCACGTGCGAGCGTGTGCACGTACGTACGTGCGCACGTGATTACTGTGCGTGCCCTGGGGGGCCCAGCAGCGTCCCGGGCACGGGTGTCGCCCTGCCTGGGCCCTGGGTGCGGCCTGAGCACATGTCCCATGGTGGCCAAGCCCCGGCTTGGCTCAGCTGTTGTCCTGGCCGGTCTGGCGTTTGTGAGTCCCGCCGATGATCATGACCTTAAATCCGTTTCTTTTCTTATTTTACACGTTGTGGCCATTCAACAAATATTCATTCACGCTAATTTTACGTTATTCATGGTTACTACTCCCCATTATGGTATGCAGCCGATGCTCAGCAGTTGCTGGCCTGGCTGGGGGTGTCCCGGCCGAGCGTCCCTTGGGGGCGAAGCCCAGCTACTGACGCTGGCTCAGCTGATGCCCCGGTCGGCCTGGTGGAGGTGTTTCACGCCGATGACTCATGGCCTTATGTTTATTCATTTAATTCGTTTGTCCCTTAACTAATAGCTGCGGCTATTAAACACTTACACGAATACACTATTTTAACCAGTTATTTGTGGTTCTGGTTACCTGTTACGCTGGGCTGCTTTTGACCCAGCAGATGTGATTCCTGATGATGACCCATGGCCTATAATTTCATTTATTTATTTGCTAGTTATTTTAACTATCCGTTTGTGGCTTACATTCATCTATTCCACCTGCTATTTAACCAGTTATTTGTGGTTTCCTGCTTACCCATTATGTCATGCTGTCATTGGCCCAGCGGACGCGATTCCTGCTGATGTCACTTGGCCTATAATTATTTCATCTATTAATTTAATTTTAGTAAATTTATTTATTCGTTCGTGGGTCTTACTCAACTATTCAACCCCGCTAATTTAACCAGTTGCTTATGGTTACTGATTACTCATTACGTTCTGCTGTCGTTGGCTCAGCTGATGTGTTCCCTGACGTTGACACAGGACCTATATTTAGTTCCTTCTATCTTTGTTTAATTCCATTACTTGTTTGTGGCTGTTGATCATTTTACAAAACCCGCTCTTAACCAGTAATTTATGGTTAATAATTACCCATTATGTTACGCTGCTGATGACCAAGCAGCTGGTGGTGTCCCAGCTGAGTGTGTCCCCACGGGGCAAGCCGCCAGCGACGTCCCAGCTGATGTGGCCCCGGATGTCGACCCAGCAGCAGATGGCCCAGCTGCCATGGGGCACGATCCAGCGGTTTTTATTATTCCTATTTATTTGGATATCCCTTTAATTAATAACTGTAGCCAATCTCCAAGTATTAAGTCACGCTAATTTTCACCAGTTATTTATGGTGCATAATTACCCATTATGTTCTGCTGACCATGACCAGCTGGTGGTGCTCCAGCTGTGCATGCCTCCTGCGGGCCCGCCCCGCCAGCCCAAGTGACGACAGCAGTGGCCCCATACGATGTCCTGCAGTTGCTGGCCCAGTTGCCACGGGGCACGGCCCTATGGCCGCTGTACCGACTGATGGGCCCACAGGAGGTATGTTCCAGACTTAAGTCTGGCCGATGTCGACGGCATTGTTGAGTTAGTTACAGGTTAATAATTAACATTATGTTATGCTGCTGTTGCCCCAGCACCTGTTAGCACAGCCGATGGTGTTCCAGCTGAGTATGCACCCGGGGCCCCAACCCCACCCGCTGATATGGCCCCAGTCGAGGATCCACCAGGTGATGGCCCGGCTGCCATGGGGTACGGCCCAGCGGCCGGTGTCCCGACTGATGTTTGATGTCCCGACCGATGTTTGATGTACCGACCGATGTTTGATGTACCGACCGATGTTTGATGTCCCGACCGATGTTTGATGTCCCGACCGATGTTTGATGTCCCGACCGATTGATGTCCCGACCGATGTTTGATGTCCCGACTGATGTTTGATGTCCCGACTGATGTTTGATGTCCCGACTGATGTTTGATGTCCCGAATGATGTTTGATGTCCCGACTGATGTTTGATGTTCCGACTGATGCTCGAGGTTTTGACTGATGTTCCAGACTTAAGTCTGGCCGGTGTTGCCGGCATTATTTAGTCCTTTATGGTTACAATTAAACATTATGTTATGCTGCCGATGTCCCTGCACCAGCTGCCACAGCTGGTTGTGTTCCAGCTGTGCATGTCCCCTGCGGGACAACTCCCCCCGCTGAAGTCCCGGCCGAAGTGGGCCCATATGATGATCCTGCAGCTGATGGCCCAGCGGCCGGTGTCCGACTGATGTGGTCCAAGGTGTCCCGACTGATGTTGGATGCTCCGACCAAGGCTTGAGGTGGCCTGATGTTCCCAGGACGTTGTTCCAGACTCATGTCTGGCCGGTGTTGCCCGGCATTACTTTATTTACGGTTATTGATTACCCATTATGTTATGCTGCCACTGTCCAGCAGCTGAAGGCCCGGGCGGCGGTGTTCCAGCTGAGCATGCCTTATAACTACTCATCACAGGTACTGTAACTTCAGCAATCGGTAAGTGCCACAGGTCCAGGATACATCGTCAACGTCCTGCCGTATTTATTACAGTACTTTTGGCTGCACATTTTATGTTGCTGACTCTGGTCACATTTATGCTGTTATCATTTTCGGACTAACATGGTTACATTTAGCCTACCACATTTTAATACTACATTGGGTGCTTTGCTTATGTTGCATGTTTGGTTACTTTGCTGTAACCAAACCCCTTTGCTGTAACCCCTCAATAATTTATTAACTTATTACAGTCTGTATGCGGGGACTTTGCTGCACAGTCATGTGGCTTACTATGGTTAAATTTATGTGGTTATCAGTGCGCGGGCTAAATGTTTACGTTTAGCCTAGCACGCTTTATTACTACTTTTGATGCCTTGCCCATGTTGCATGTCCATGTTACTTCTGCTGTCTTTACAGTCAGGTTGTTTAAACTTTAGTTTGCCTCTTACGTTATTAACTACTTATAAACTCCCTACGTTTGGTGCATTGCTCATGCTGCATGTCTAGGTTAATATTGCTGTCTTTGCAGACCGGTTGTTTAACTTTAGCTGCCTTTAAGTTATTATCTAGGGCGGCTTGGATGCGCTAGTTAAAGTCTACGGGACCTCGCCTCTTGTGTAAAGTTATTAAGTAAAGTCAGCTGGAATGTGCTGTTGCAGTCTTCTTCTTACTCACTTGTTGTTTAGTTATTTACAGGTAATAATTAACCATTATGTTACGCTGCCGATGTCCCAGCAGCCGCTGGCACAGCTGGTGGGGTTCCAGCTGAGTATGTCCCGTGGGGGGGCCACCCCCACCCGCTGATGTTCTGCCAGATGTGGCCCCAGACGACGATCCGGCAGCTGCCATGGGACACGACCCGCGGCTGATTCTGATGTTGCTGATGTGGTCCCTGCCGATGGTCTAGCGGCAGATGGGCCGGCTGATGGTGTTACAGCTGAACATGTCCCCTGGGGGCCGAACCCGGCGGCTGATGTGCCTCAGCCGATGCTACAGCAGGTGATGTCCTGGCGGATGTGTTCCCCGCCGATGGTCAAGCGGCCGAAGGCTCAGCTAGCGGCGTCCCAGCTGAGCATGCCCTTATAATCATTCATCAGGGCTGCAGTAAGTTTCAGCAATTGGTAAGTGTCATAGGTTCAGGATCCGTGTCGACGTCCCCTTTAAATTTATTACCTTACTTTACGCCTGGTATTTGCTGCACATTTATGTTGCTTACTACCGGTTACAGATGGGTGTTTTAACATTTTGGGCTAAATGTTACATTTAGCCTACAAAAAATTTCATACTACTTTGGATGTATTGCCCGTCATGCATGTTTGTTACTTTGCGGTGTTTACAATTTTGGTTGTTTAACTTCAGCTTGGCCTTAAGTCAGTAACTAAGGTCGGCAAGGATGTGCTAGTAGCGGTGTTACGGGCCCTTGCCTCTTGTCCAAGATTTCCTGGCCCTGCATTTTGATCAGTTTCCCCGGAAATTTATATCAGTATTCTACGGTTAGCTCTGGCTACATATGTAAGTGACTTACTACTAATTACATTTATGTTGTTAATTCAGCCCATTGCCTAGAAGCTACTACGTCAGGTCAGCTAGGATGTGCCAGCTGCTGTGTTACTGGGCTCACGCCTCTTGCTTCACGATTATCCAAACTACTGTTTTACTTTACAGATTTTACATTCACGGTCGTTAGCTTTCGCTTCTCGCCAGAAAAGTTATTAAGTAACGTCAGCCGGGATGTGCCAGTTGCAGTGGTGGTGGCGCTGACGCACCAGTTCCATGGTCGATTCCCGGCAGCCGATGTCCCGGCCGGTGGCGCTGCTGTCCTAGCTGCCGCTCCCTCAGCTGCCAATGTTCAAGCTGCTGATGACATGGCTCACGAAGCCCAGCTGCAGCGTTCCACCTGACGTTATCCCTACCAATTTCTCACTCTTTCCAGCCTTAGAGTAATTTATGGTATTCCCAGCTTCATGCCCAGTTCCCGTTATTCTCTACTGACAGTTATATTTACAGGCTTTTTGCCTAAATTGTCTTGCAGCCGGACTCCTACTTACCACTGAAGTCTTCCCTAGTGGCCAGTTGACGATATTTCCTATCTCCATCAGATGTTGATGCCCAGCCGCCGATGTCCAGCCGCAGGTGTCCCAGCGGTGATGCTCCAGCTGTGATGTTCCGGGGCACGATTTTGCAGTTCACCATGCGGCAACGGACGTTAAGTTAATTCATTAATTGCGCAATTCAGTCTCTTGCTGCTTGCGTTATACACGCTAAGTTAATGTGGGTTAGGGTTAAGGTCTACCATCGCTGCTTGCTTCTTTAACTTATAAAACCCTTGCTCATCGTATTTGACTTAACTAAGCCAGCTGTTAGGTTGGGCTAGTTACCGAGTTACAGGCCCATGCCTCTTGCTTCAGTTTCCCTGGGTTAGCATTTCCACCGGCCTACAGCAATTTGTTCTACCATGGTTCTAACCATGCTGCACGTTTTATTCTTTTTGCTGTACTTACAAGTGCGTTCGCTTAACTTTTGCTCTGCCATTATCGTTATTAAGCAGAGTTAGTAGGATGCTCTAGTTGCAGTGTTGCGGGCCCCTGTCTCCTGCTTTACATTTCCTGGCCCTGCATGTATGTTTAGTTCCCTCTGAACTCTATTACTGTATATTCGTTAGCTCTTGCTTGTTTGTTAATAACTACTGGTTAAGTTATGTCGTTCACCATTTATGCCCTAAATGTTACATTTAGCCTACCACAGTTTAATTCTGTTATTGGTGTATTGCCATGTAGCATGTCGTTTAATTTGCTGTGTTTACAGTTGTCGTTTCACTTGCTTGCCTCTTAAATTAGTAAGTAAGCCAGCGAGGAGGCGCTTTTACGCTTGGTCTTGCTGCATAATTATGTTACTCACCCCGGTTACATTTGCGTTGTTTACTCGGCTATTTGCCTCTCCACTACTACGTAAAGTCAGATAGGATGTACCGTTTGCTGAGTACGGGCCTCATGGTTCTTGCTTTACGCTCATTCACGCCTGTTCAATTTACTTTCTGGGTTTACATTTACGGTCGTTGACTATTACTGGACGCTGTCTTTTCACTACTTCCCTTAGTTCCCGCTGTGGAGGTGTCCGTTTGTGCCAGGAGTTAGGGTTTTTGTATCTGGCAGTACCTTTGCCAGGCTTCTCTGTCCCCCCACTCAGTTATGCTTGGGACTTTAGTCAAATCTAACATTCCTGCCTCTCGCAACAGGTGCAGCATCCAGTTAACCCCACTCTTGCAGCCTCGCTGATACCAGTACGCGTTTGGTGTGGGCCCACCACAACCGTGCCGTTGCCTTATACGTTACCACTGCATGCCAGCTTCTGCCCCCTCTTACTGCCTTAAATACTTCCAGATCCACGGTAGAACGCGCACGAGGAACACCATGAATGCACGAGGACCAGGTGGTGGGGCCCGAGAGGCGGACCACTGATCACGAGCCACCACGAGAGGTATCCTGGGTGGCGACCCACATGCCTCTAAGCCACCTCCTCCCCCCCACGTCCGTGGGACCCGCCACAGCGACAACGACCGACACGGGGTCGACCCTGGGGAGTCGGCCCCTGTGTGGACAGCGTTCACTTTCCCACACCCGCCCTGGGGCCAGCCTTCCAGGACTGGTCTCTGTGAGGGCGGGCACCAGCGACGAGGATATACGCGGGATCGAACAGTCATTTGCCACGGTGGGAAGCCTCCCTACATGGGATCCAAACCCTGCAGTACGTACTCCTCCCAGGGTCACTGTCGCCGGGTTATCTCGCCTCTCTACGCCCATGGCTTGTCAGGATGGCGCTACATCAGCACACCAAGGAAGCTGTCTCCGTTAACAGCTGCCTGTAGACCCGGACTGGTACCTTTTTCAGTCAGGGGCACCTGACTGTTTTTTAACGGCCTCTCCGGGCATACGGGCACGGTTACGCGGCCACGGTAGCGAGCTACCATGTTCCTCCTTAGCGGCCAGCGGGCCTCGCCCTTCGGGGGGGGGGGGGTCCGGCCAGCTGGCCTGCGGTGGGGGTGCAGCGCCGGTCCCCAAGTGTCCCGCTGTCCGCAGCTAATTCTTTGCCCAGTCGGCCTCCGTTAAGTGTTATGTGGCCTATTCACTTGATTGAACTAGTTTCTATAGTTAAATTTATATAACTGTTTGAACTAGTTTCTATAGTTAAGTTTATAATTGTTCGAACTAGTTATATAATTAATAAAGATCACATAATTGATCGAACAAGTTATATATTTGCAAAGTGTATAATGGATCGAACTAGTTATATAATTGCTTGAACTAGTATATAAATTAAGTTGTATAATTCACTATAATGACATTAGGTTTCTGCAGAACGTGTTTACCATGTCACTAGGCTAAGCTTACTCACTAATACGGGTGTACAATTTAAGTTAAATATTAGTACTCAGTAGACATGGGTATGTTACTTTTGTTTATCAATACACGTTCTGCAGAATTTATTAACCATCTCCAAAATTAATAAATAAGCCCCAAACCAGTTTGTGTCTTTTTTCCCCCTGAGCAGAAAATAAGAATATTCTTACGAAAGTCACTGGATCTTGTCAGTAAGGTTGGTACTGAAAAATATTGCAGGGAGTGACCTTTGCCAGGTCAAAAAGACCTATGTAGGGTCCACAAATAACCCAACAGAGAGCACCTATTTTTATCAAGAGAGCATGTACAATTAATATACTAATAAGTGCATGGTTATGCTTCTTTTGGGCCTGAAGCCATATTGACAAGAGCTTAGTATATTGTGTTTGGCTAGATAAACGTAAAGCTGCTTGTAGATTAGAATTTTTCAAATAGTTTGACAAGTTTGGCAGAATTGATATAGGTCTGAAGTTGTTGACAACAGTGAGATCACCACATTTGTGAACTGGGGTTACTCTCGTTTTTTTAGAAGATATGGAAAAGTTAGTGGAGTTCAAGTGACTTGTTGTAGAGCAATGCACTGGCAGGGGATAAAGATCTGGAGGCTTTTTTGTATATTAGAGGTGGTATCTCCGCAAGGGCATTAACAGGTGTTAATTAGTGAAGCTCTGTCCAATAGAACAGTTGTGTGATCAAGATGTAATTAGATATAACATTATTCTGTGACAGAGAGAGAAAGAGAGAATTAGACTTAGTCTAAGGGAAAGGATTACTTCATTTACATCAGTGGAATTAGCGGGCATTAGTACAGAGACTGCAGGTAGTTACTGTAAGATAGTCCTGAAACATCAGTACTGGAAGATGGAATATCATTAGCAAGGGAAGACCCAATAGATAGAAAAAATCTATTGAATGCATAGTAGTATCAGAGGCTGAAAGCAAACCATCGTTATTGGATAGGATTATTGGTTTGTTATTTAAAATCATTTTTGATCCCAATATTTGTGAAATTGTGCTCCATGTTTGCTTGATGGTGCTTTCGTTTGAGTAAATTTATCTTCGTAGTATTTAATTTTGGCTCTTCTAACTTGTTACGACTCTGGGTTCTTTAGATGGAAACAGAGGTCAAAATTGAGCTTATTAACGACAATTTGGCAGGGCACGCATAGAGAGAGATGTAGCTGTTTTGTAATCATCCCTGCCAGAAGTACGATTATTTGTGTGGCTCACAAAGCATTTAGACTCGAAACTTGTTGTGGGATTAAGTAACATTGTTATAAGTTTAACTACCCGTAGAATGAGGAAAGTAGCAATATGAGGCATAAGGGGAAGATGTTTAATGTGTATAGCTGTATGATCAATTGGGCTCTTCCCGGCACCACACGCATGCTGCAGGGAGAACGCTCTTCTCTGCTGACTGCTGTGCTGTTCGGACGCGCTCTCCTCCTCCTCTTAATTCTTTATTTCTGTGAATTAGTTGGTAAGTACTCATTACTCAGTTGTATATGTCTGGCATACCTATCGTTATATGTGTAGAGTAGTATACTGGTGTAGTAAGTGTTATTTAAGGTTATATTACCTGCTATGCTAACTGGGGTCCCAGTGTACCACGTGG
>WNGS01012541.1:0-12500 GCA_020271785.1 Procambarus virginalis
ACAAAAAATGCTACAATCTTCAGTGTCCGGAATTCCACGTGAGAGGTACACAACGTTATAGACGGGAAAATCAGTATGACACTACTGGCAATTTTTTTAGAGGAAGGCAGAAACAGAGGAAAAAATATAAGAGAGAAGAACAGTCAGATGGAACCACCACAGGATTACAGAGGGGAAGGGACTTACCCACAAGTCTGGAATACACATTACCAACAAACACACAGGTACTACACCACACAACACTCGACCACCACTACCGAATCTGGACGAATCACTTCGAAAACAACACACCCTGGACGCAAACACAGGGGCCCCCTTACCAGAGCCTCAGATATTAACACCAAGTAAGGCATCCAGCACTTCCACTACCACGATAATATCATTTATATATGCCAACACTCAAGGTATAAAAACACGCAAATCCAACAAAGTTCACTTTATAGATGGTCTCCTTCATGAGGCAAATGCAGTGTTTGCAGCCCTAACAGAAACCCACACAAAGGACTACCATGATGGTGAAATATGAATCTCAGAGTACAATCTTTTCAGATGTGATAGGAAACACCGGCTTCAGGGTGGGGTCAGCCTATACATCAAAGACACACTCATCTGTACTGAGCTGCTAAACACCTCGAATAATATGGTGGAAGTGCTGATAATCAAAATAGAGAATCTAAGTGTAGTTATTGTCCTTGTATATAAGTCACCAGAGGCAAACCCTCAGCAGTTTAAAGACCAACTAATGAAAGTAGAACACTGCTTGGAAAACCTTACAAACCCAGCTCCGAACATCATTCTGCTTGGGGACTTCAACCTACGGCACCTGAAATGGAAGCACCTGGCTGGCTAATACAGTAATATCAGAAAGAATACCAGGAAGTAGCCTTAATGAACAGGCACATGCAAATGACCTGCTACGGATGTGCGACAGGTTTGCCTTAAACCAGCAAAAAGTAGAACCAACCAGGAAGGAGAACACGCTGGACCTCATTTCATTTTCACTAATAATGATGAATTGATCAGGAACATAATGATTACAAATACCTGTTACTCAGATCACAAATTACTTGAAGTTATGACAACCATGGGGAATAGACCTTCAAAACCAGTCCAGATTCCCGGTGGAGGAGATTTCAGCTAATTCAACTTCAATAATAAAACAGATAAACTGGGAGCAAATAACCAGGACTTCACATAAATAAACTGGGAAGAACAGCTAGGAAATGCGAACCTGAACCAGTGCCTGGAAAAATAAGCTCAGTAGCACTAGAATATGTACAAACCGCATCCCCTAAGAAAAAAGAGGAAGAGATTGGAACGAGAACGTCGTTCCCTATATAGGCGAAGAAACGAATCGCGGTACAACTTGAGAGTCGCACCCAATCTCAGGAACGGCGAAGAAGGTTAGGTAGCGAAATAGGAAAAATTGAACTCAAGTGACAAGAATCATACAAAACGCAGGAGAGGGAAAGAGAGCAAAAGGCCATCAGTGAAATAGAGAGAAACCCGAGATATTTTTTGTCCTATGCAAAATCAAGATCAAAAACCACATCTAGTATCGGGCCATTGCGAAAGGAAGATGGAACTTTCACAGATGACAACAAAGAAATGAGCGAGATACTGAGGAAGCAATACGACTCTGTCTTCAGCGAGCCATTAAACGCACTAAAGATCGATAACCCAAATGATCTTTTCATGGATATGATACCAACATCAAATTATATCAGACGTCACCCTATCCCCACTGGATTTTGAAGAAGCCATAAACAGAATGCCTATGCACTCCGCACCAGGCCCGGATTCTTGGAACTCCATATCATCAAGAACTGTAAAAACCTACTATCGCAGGCCCTTCACATTCTGTGGAGACAAAGCCTAGATACTGGCGTTATTCCTGATATACTAAAAACAGCAGAGATAGCACCACTTCATAAAGGAGGAAATAAGGCAGAGGCAAAAATTACAGACCGATAGCACTAACATCGCACATCATAAAAATTTTTGAGAGAGTGCTAAGAAGTAGATCACAAAATACATGGAATCACAGCATCTCCATAACCCCGGACAACATGGTTTCAGAACAGGGCGCTCTTGCCTGTCGCAGTTGCTGGACCACTATAATATAGCATTAGATGCTATGGAAGACAAACAAAACGCTGATGTAATTTACACAGATTTTGCAAAAGCTTTTGATAAATGTGACCATGGTGTTCTTGCCCATAAAATGCGCTCAAAAGGAATTACCGGAAAGTAGGCAGATGGATCTACAATTTCCTGACCAACAGAACCCAATGTGTAATAGTCAACAAAATAAAATCCAACCCGACAACCGTTAAGAGCTCAGTCCCCCAGGGTACTGTGCTTGCTCCAGTACTTTTTCTCATCCTATATCGGACATAGACAAGAAACACAACCTATAGCACTGTATCATCCTTTGCAGATGACACTAGGATCTTCATGAGAGTAGGCAACATAGAGGACACGGCGGAACCTCCAGTCAGATGTAGATCAGGTCTTTCTATGGGCTTCAGAAAATAATATGGTGTTTAACGAAGATAAATTCTAGCTCATGCGCTATGGAAAGAATGAAAATAAAAACTGAAACCCCGTAAACAAACTCAGGCAAATCATAACATAGAACGAAAAGGCAATGTAATAGGATCTGGGTGTACTCATGTCGGAAGACATTACCTTTAAAGAACACAATAAAGTAGCCGTCACAACTGCAAGAAAAATGACAGGTTGGATAACAAGAACTTTCACACTAGAGATGCTATACCGATGATGACACTTTTCAAAACGCTTGTGCTCTCTAGAGTGGAGTACTGCTGCACAATGACAGCCCTTTCACTGCGGGTGAAATTGCTGACCTGGAGAGCGTGCAGAGATTGATCCTTTACTGCTAGAATCCACTCGGTAAAACATCTAGGCTATTGGGACCGACTAAAGAGCCTAAATCTGTATTCCCTTGAGCGCAGGCGGGAGAGATACATAATAATTACACGTGGAAAATATTAGAGGGCTGGTCCCAAACCTGCAAACTGCACTAGAAATAACAATCACATGAGACCAGAAGACATGGCAGGATGTGCAGAATACTTCCGTTGAAAAGCAGAGGTGCAACTGGTACTCTGAGAGAGAACTCTATCAACATCAGAGGCCCGAGACTGTTCAACACGCTTCCACTACACATAAGGGACATAACTGGCAAACCCCTCACAGTGTTCAAGAGAGAACTGGATAAGCACCTACCAAAGGATACCTGATCAACCAGGCTGTGACTCATACGTCAGGCTGTAGCAGCCGCGTCCAACAGCCTGGTTGATCAGTCCAGCACCAGGAGGCCTGGTCGATGACCGGGCCGCGGGGACGATAAGCCCCGGAAGCACCTCAAGGTATCCTCAAGGTAAGGTAAGGTGGTGAGGTCTGGGGCAGCTACAACACCCGTGGTGAGGTCTGGGGCAGCTACAGTACCCGTGGTGAGGTCTGGGGCAGCTACAGTACCCGTGGTGAGGTCTGGGGCAGCTACAGCACCCGTGGTGAGGTCTGGGCAGCTACAGCACCCGTGGTGAGGTCTGGGGCAGCTACAGTACCCGTGGTGAGGTCTGGGGCAGCTACAGTACCCGTGGTGAGGTCTGGGGTAGCTACAGTACCCGTGGTGAGGTCTGGGGCAGCTACAGTACCCGTGGTGAGGTCTGGGGCAGATACAGCACCCGTGGTGAGGTCTGGGCAGCTACAGCACCCGTGGTGAGGTCTGGGGCAGCTACAGTACCCGTGGTGAGGTCTGGGGCAGCTACAGTACCCGTGGTGAGGTCTGGGGCAGCTACAGTACCCAGTGGTGAGGTCTGGGCAGCTACAGTACCCGTGGTGAGGTCTGGGGCAGCTACAGCACCCGTGGTGAGGTCTGAGGCAGCTACAGCACCCGTGGTGAGGTCTGGCGCAGCTACAGTACCCGTGGTGAGGTCTGGGGCAGCTACAGTACCCGTGGTGAGGTCTGGGGTAGCTACAGTACCCGTGGTGAGGTCTGGGGCAGCTACAGCACCCGTGGTGAGGTCTGGGGCAGCTACAGCACACTTGACAGTCATTTCAAAACAGTCAATGTTTGACTGTCATTTCAGACAGTCAACAGTTTGACTGTCATTTCAGACAGTCAACAGTTTGACTGTCATTTCAGACAGTCAACAGTTTGACTGTCATTACACAGTCAACAGTTTGACTGTCATTTCAGACAGTCAACAGTTTGACTGTCATTTCAGACAGTCAAAACAGTCATTTCTCAAATAAACAAATTTGTAATAAATTTGATGGCAAATTCCTCGGCGTTCTCATTGACCAGAAGCAAACTGTTGGCATTCTCTCTAAGATCAGATATTATGTACCCCGCAATGCCCTGGTGACTCTCTATTACTCCCTCATCTATCCATATTCTCAACTAATGGTATTTGTGCTTGGGGTTCTACTACCAAAATCATTTACGTCCTCTAATTACTCAACACAAAGCTGTTATTAGGACAATATCCAATCTGGCCCCAGACATCACTCGGTACCCCAACTCAAATCTCTTTATATGTTAGATATTAAGTCACTGCACATTCCTTCATGTGTATTATAATATATAAAACGCTGAACTGTTAATGCCAATACTGACCTCAAAGCTTCATTGAAGGTTGTAACAGAACCATGGGCACCACACCAGAAATAAATACAGTTTTGATATTCCAAGAGTACGACTTAATCAAACTAGAAATGCTCTACAAATCAAGGGACCCAGAATGTGGAATGACCTCCCAACCATGTTAAAGACTGTACCTCTCTCAACCAGTTTAAGAGTAAAACTAAACACTACCTAATTAACTCCAGGTAACCTACCTTACCACCCTGTAATGTCAACCCATGTCTTGCTGTTCTAAACAATACTGTTTGTTGACTAACTTGTATAATTGGATTTCCGCCATGTTCCCCCCCCCCCCCCGTTGTTTCCTTTTTCACACAATTTATACTTTAATCTCAATTAGTGTTAGTCTAAGTGTCTTTAACACCTTGCCAGAAACACTATGCGTATTTGTGGCTTTATGTATTGTATATACTATCTCTATCTATAATCCAACAGTATGTTTGTAACTCATCTTCTGTGTAAGTACTTTTACATGAATAAACATTTTGATATATATTGTAATTTTAGTTAAGTTATCCTTGTAAATGTGATCAGCACGTTTTCTATTAAATAAAGTATAAAGAGAAAACGGTTTTTAACATGGCAAACTTGTGTAGACTGGTTGAGCTCCTGTCAATAAGAACGAAACTCGCCCATATTGATTGCAACAATAAATATATCGAAATTTGCAAACAATACACATACTAAAATGAAAGCCCTTGCACACAAAGCATGACAACACACACCAGAACAAGCAGTACTACCAGTAGATTGACGAACACCCATTATCACCACAACCAGTAATAAATATCTCTTTGATATCCCTAGAGTCAAACTTAATCTGTGTAAACACACTATGCAAGTTAAGGGACCTAGTCTATGGAACTCACTCCCTAGTGAATTGAAAAGCTGTCCAACTTTTGCCTCATTTAAAACAAAACCAAAAAGTACATAATTTTATCTTCATAGTTTCCTACACTGAGCTTTAAAGTTGCTCTGTATCTAGTGTTATCCAGTCTCCTAATCTTTATGTACTTAACCCAAACAATTTTATCATTGTGTTCATTGCTGTCTTTGTTATGTGCTAGCTATGTATGCTGTATTGTGCCTGCTAAGTTTTGTTAACTACCATTCAGCTGTCATTGTAATCACTCTGAGCTACCTTAATATACCTTAATATGCTTTAATATACCTACAATTTTCTAGTCTCATCTTTTATTTTCTTGCCTTGTAACTGTTATCATTTTTATAAATTTGCAAGTATTTACCTACTTAAATGTTCTTAGATTAAGGACCTGCCCGGAAACGCGCGTGTACTAGTGGCTTTACAAGACTGTAATTACTATACTATGTATCCTCACAATCCCAATGTTCTTGTATATACATAAATAAATAAATAAATAAAGACCTGAATAAAAAAAATAAAAATATCTGAATACAAAATCTAATCTAAGAATACATAGTTTTGTTCTTCAAACTCTGACTGTACCTTGTACTACCCTCTTGCCCAATATTAGTACTTAAGACATATATCTTCACCAGTATTGTAGCTTTTGTTCATATAAAACCTGCTACAATGTACCTTGCAATATCTTAACATATAAGAAGGTTAGGTTAGGTCGTGGTTTTCTATTCAGCTTTTCAGGTCAACTCAAATATTCACAATACATTAGTATAACACATTTGTACTTATTCATAAGCAAAATATTGACTATAAGCAAGTGCGAGACACGGGTTGAAAACGCTATACATGTTAGTGGCTTTGCATGAATGTAAAAAAATGTAAATACATGATTTACCTGAGGGCCACCTCCTACCTCTTCCTCCTCTCTCTACTCTCTCCTTCTTCACTTCCTCCCCCCCCTCTCTCCCTCCCCCTCTCCCTCCCCTTCTACCTCCCTCTACTCCTTTCCCCCCCTCCTCCACCCTAACGGTTAGTGGCCCTCAGGTAAATCATGTATTTACATTTTTTTTACATTCATGCAAAGCCACTAACATGTATAGCGTTTCAACCCGTTCTCGCACTTGCTTATAGTCAATATTTTGCTTAATGAATAAGTACATATGTGATATACATAAATTTATTGTGAATATTTGAGTTGACCTGAAAAGCTGAATAGAAAATCACGACCTAACCTAACCTTCTTCGTATGTTAAGATATTGCAATGGTACATTGTAGCAAGGTTTATATAAACAAAAGCTACAATACTGGTGAAGATATATGTCTTAAGTACTAATATTGGGCAAGAGGGTAGTACAAGGTACAGTCAGAGTTTGAAGAACAAAACTATGTATTCTTAGATTAGATTTTGTATTCAGATATTTTTATTTTTTTTTTATTCAGGTCTTTATTATTTATTTATTTATGTATATACAAGAACATTGGGATTGTGAGGATACATAGTATAGTAATTACAGTCTTGTAAAGCCACTAGTACACGCAGCGTTTCCGGCAGGTCCTTAATCTAAGAACATTTAAGTAGGTAAATACTTGCAAATTTATAAAAATGATGAAAGTTACAAGGCAAGAAAAATAAAAGATGAGGACTAGAAAAATGTAGGTATATTAAAGCATATTAAGGTATATTAAGGTAGCTCAGAGTGATTACAATGGACAGCTTGAATGGTAGTTAACAAAACTTAGCAGGCACAATACAGCCTACCTAGCTAGCGCATAACAGAAGACAGCAATGAACACAATGATAAAGTTGTTTGGGTTAAGTACATAAGATTAGGAGATTGGGTAAAACTAGATACAGAGCAACTTTAAAGCTCAGTGTAGGAACTATGAAGATAAAATTATGTACTTTTTGGTTTTGTTTTTAAATGAGGCAAAAGTTGGACAGCTTTTCAATTCACTAGGGAGTGAGTTCCATAGACTAGGTCCCTTAACTTGCATAGTGTGTTTACACAGATTAAGTTTGACTCTAGGTGGATATCAAGAGATATTTATTACTGGTGTGGTGATAATGGGTGTTCGTCAATCTACTGGTAGTACTGCTTGTTCTGGTGTGTGTTGTCATGCTTTGTGTGCAAGGGCTTTCATTTTAGTATGTGTATTGTTTGCAAATTTCGATATATTTATTGTTGCAATCAATATGGGCGAGTTTCGTTCTTATTGACAGGAGCTCAACCAGTCTACACAAGTTTGCCATGTTTAACAACCGTTTTCTTTTATACTTTATTTAATAGAAAACGTGCTGATCACATTTACAAGGATAACTTAACTAAAATTACAATATATATCAAAATGTTTATTCATGTAAAAGTACTTACACAGAAGATGAGTTACAAACATACTGTTGGATTTATAGATAGAGATAGTATATACAATACATAAAGCCACAAATACGCATAGTGTTTCTGGCAAGGTGTTAAAGACACTTAGACTAACACTAATTGAGATTAAAGTATAAATTGTGTTGAAAAAGGGGAAACAACGGGGGGGGGGGGGGGGGAACATGGCGGAAATCAGCAACTATACAAGTTGGTCAACAAACAGTATTGTTTAGAACAGCAAGACATGGGTGACATTACCGGGGTAAGTAGGTTACAGGGAGTTAATTACGTAGTGTTTAGTTTTACTCTTAAAACTGGTTGAGAGAGGTACAGTCTTTAACATGGTTGGGGAGGTCATTCCACATTCTGGGTCCCTTGATTTGTAGAGCATTTCTAGTTTGATTAAGTCGTACTCTTGGAATATCAAAACTGTATTTATTTCTGGTGTGGTGCCCATGGGTTCTGTTACAACCTTCAATGAAGCTTTTGAGGTCAGTATTGGCATTACAGTTCAGCGTTTTATATATTGTATAATACACATGAGAGAATGTGCAGTGACTTAATATCTAACATATTGAGAGATTTGAGTTGGGGTACCGAGTGATGTCTGGGGCAGAGTTGGATATTGTCCTAATAACAGCTTTGTGTTGAGTAAATTAGAGGACGTAAATGATTTTGGTAGTAGAACCCCAAGCACAAAACCATAGTTGAGATATGGATAGATGAGGAGTAATAGAGAGTCACCAGGGCATTGCGGGGTACATAATATCTGATCTTAGAGAGAATGCCAACAGTTTGCTTCTGGTCAATGAGAACGCCATGGAATTTGCCATCAATTTATTACAAATTTGTTTATTTTGAGAAATGACTGTTTTGACTGTCTGAAATGACAGTCAAACTGTTGACTGTCTGAAATGACAGTCAAACTGTTGACTGTGTAATGACAGTCAAACTGTTGACTGTCTGAAATGACAGTCAAACTGTTGACTGTCTGAAATGACAGTCAAACTGTTGACTGTCTGAAATGACAGTCAAACATTGACTGTTTTGAAATGACTGTCAAGTGTGCTGTAGCTGCCCCAGACCTCACCACGGGTGCTGTAGCTGCCCCAGACCTCACCACGGGTTCTGTAGCTGACCCAGACCTCACCACGGGTACGTAGCTGCCCAGACCTCACCACGGGTACTGTAGCTGCCCCAGACCTCCCCACGGGTGCTGTAGCTGCCCCAGACCTCACCACGGGTGCTGTAGCTGCCCCAGACCTCACCACGGGTACTGTAGCTGCCCAGACCTCACCACGGGTACTGTAGCTGCCCCAGACCTCACCACGGGTACTGTAGCTGCCCCAGACCTCACCACGGGTACTGTAGCTGCCCCAGACCTCACCACGGGTGCTGTAGCTGCCCCAGACCTCACCACGGGTGCTGTAGCTGCCCCAGACCTCACCACGGGTACTGTAGCTGCCCCAGACCTCACCACGGGTACTGTAGCTACCCCAGACCTCACCACGGTTACTGTAGCTGCCCCAGACCTCACCACGGGTACTGTAGCTGCCCCAGACCTCACCACGGGTGCTGTAGCTGCCCCAGACCTCACCACGGGTGCTTTAGCTGCCCCAGACCTCACCCCGGGTACTGTAGCTGCCCCAGACCTCAACCCACGGGTACTGTAGCTGCCCCAGACCTCACCACGGGTGTTGTAGCGCCCCAGACCTCACCACCTTACCTTTACCTTGAGATACCTTGAGGTGCTTCCGGGGGTATCGTCCCCGCGGCCCGTCATCGACCAGGCCTCCTGGTTGCTGGACTGATCAACCAGGCTGTTGGACGCGGCTGCTCGCAGCCTGACGTATGAGTCACAGCCTGGTTGATCAGGTATCCTTTGGAGGTGCTTATCCAGTTCTCTCTTGAACACTGTGAGGGGTTTGCCAGTTATGTCCCTTATGTGTAGTGGAAGCGTGTTGAACAGTCTCGGGCCTCTGATGTTGATAGAGTTCTCTCTCAGAGTACCAGTTGCACCTCTGCTTTTCAACGGGGTATGCACATCCTGCTGGTCTCATGTTATCTGTGTGCAGGTTTGGGACCAGCCCCTCTAATATTTTCCACGTGTAAATTATTATGTATCTCTCCCGCCTGCGCTCAAGGGAATACAGATTTAGGCTCTTTAGTCGGTCCCAATAGTTTAGATGTTTTACCGAGTGGATTCTAGCAGTAAAGGATCTCTGCACGCTCTCAGGTCAGCAATTTCACCCGCAGTGAAAGGGGCTGTCATTGTGCAGCAGTACTCCACTCTAGAGAGCACAAGCGTTTTGAAAAGTGTCATCATCGGTATAGCATCTCTAGTGTGAAAGTTCTTGTTATCCAACCTGTCATTTTTCTTGCAGTTGTGACGGCTACTTTATTGTGTTCTTTAAAGGTAAGGTCTTCCGACATGAGTACACCCAGATCCTTTACATTGCCTTTTCGTTCTATGTTATGATTTGCCTGAGTTTTGTACGTGGTTTCCGTTTTATATTTTCATTTTTTCCATAGCGCATGAGCTGGAACTTGTCTTCGTTAAACACCATATTATTTTCTGTAGCCATAGAAAGACCTGATCTACATCTGACTGGAGGTTCGCCGTGTCCTCTATGTTGCCTACTCTCATGAAGATCCTAGTGTCATCTGCAAAGGATGATACAGTGCTATAGGTTGTGTTCTTGTCTATGCGATATAAGGATGAGAAAAGCACACCCTGGGGGGACTGAGCTCTTAACGGTTGACGGGTTGGATTTTATTTTGTTGACTATTACACATTGGGTTCTGTTGGTCAGGAAATTGTAGATCCATCTGCCTACTTTTCCGGTAATTCCTTTTGAGCGCATTTTATGGGCAATAACACCATGGTCACATTTATCAAAAGCTTTTGCGAAATCTGTGTAAATTACATCAGCGTTTTGTTTGTCTTCCATAGCATCTAATGCCATATCATAGTGGTCCAGCAACTGCGACAGGCAAGAGCGCCCTGTTCTGAAACCATGTTGTCCGGGGTTATGGAGATGCTGTGATTCCATGTATTTTGTGATCTTACTTCTTAGCACTCTCTCAAAAATTTTTATGATGTGCGATGTTAGTGCTATCGGTCTGTAATTTTTGCCTCTGCCTTATTTCCTCCTTTATGAAGTGGTGCTATCTCTGCTGTTTTTAGTATATCAGGAATAACGCCAGTATCTAGGCTTTGTCTCCACAGAATGTGAAGGGCCTGCGATAGTGGTTTTTTACAGTTCTTGATGAATATGGAGTTCCAAGAATCCGGGCCTGGTGCGGAGTGCATAGGCATACTGTTTATGGCTTCTTCAAAATCCAGTGGGATAGGGTGACGTCTGATATATGATTTGATGTGGTATCATATCCATGAAAAATTCATTTGGGTTATCGATCTTTAGTGCGTTTAATGGCTCGCTGAAGACAGAGTCGTATTGCTTCCTCAGTAGCTCGCTCATTTCTTTGTTGTCATCGGTGAAAGTTCCATCTTCCTTTCGCAGGGGCCCGATACTAGATGTGGTTTTTGATCTTGATTTTGCATAGGAGAAAAAAATTTCGGGTTTCTCTCTATTTCACTGATGGCCTTTTGCTCTCTTTCCCTCTCCTGCGTTTTGTATGATTCTTGTAGCTTGAGTTCAATTTTTCCTATTTCGCTACCTAACCTTCTTCGCCGTTCCTGAGATAGGGTGCGACTCTCAAGTTGTACCGCGATTCGTTTTCTTCGCCTATATAGGGAACGACGTTCTCGTTCCAATCTGCATCTCTTCCTCTTTTTTCTTAGGGGGATGCGGTTTGTACATATTTCTAGTGCTACTGAGCTTATTTTTTCCAGGCACTGGTTCAGGTTCGCATTTCCTAGCTGTTCTTCCCAGTTTATTTCTGTGAAGTCCTGGTTTATTTGCTCCCAGTTTATCTGTTTATTATTGAAGTTGAATTTGCTGAAATCTCCTCCACCGGGAATCTGGACTGGTTTTGAAGGTCTATTCCCCATGGTTGTCATAACTTCAATTAAGTTGTGATCTGAGTAACAGGTATTTGTAATCATTATGTTCCTGATCAATTCATCATTATTAGTGAAAATGAGGTCCAGCGTGTTCTCCTTCCTGGTTGGTTCTACTATTTGCTGGTTTAAGGCAAACCTGTCGCACATCCGTAGCAGGTCATTTGCATGTGCCTGTTCATTAAGGCTACTTCCTGGTATTCTTTCTGATATTACTGTATTAGCCAGGTGCTTCCATTTCAGGTGCCGTAGGTTGAAGTCCCCAAGCAGAATGATGTTCGGAGCTGGATTTGTGAGGTTTTCCAAGCAGTGTTCTACTTTTATTAGTTGGTCTTTAAACTGCTGAGGGTTTGCCTCCGGTGACTTATATACAAGGACAATAACTACATTTATAATCTCTATTTTGATTATCAGCACTTCCACCATATCATTCGAGGTGTTTAGCAGCTCAGTACAGATGAGTGTGTCTTTGATGTATAGGCTGACCCCACCCTGAAGCCGGTGTTTCCTATCACATCTGAAAAGATTGTACTCTGAGATCC
>WNGS01012541.1:17500-23318 GCA_020271785.1 Procambarus virginalis
AACATGCACATCTACACGTCTTCGTCGAAGAGCTCTAGAACTTGTTGATGATGAAAGTTCTCTTAACAAGATACTGGATATGGCTCGTCGAATGGAAGATGCTGCACGTGATGCTCGTGCCATGGAGTGCAGTGCCAACAACGGTTCTGCCACTGTTACTAACAGTCAAGAAGTATGTAAGGTTCAGGGAGTACACCATGATCATAGAAGATATCATGCCAAACCTAACATTAAATTGAGCCGAGAACCACATCACAACTGGAGTCATGGAACAAGACTCAAGCAGTCACAACGACTCACATCAGAGGTTGTCAATAATAAATGTTACAATTGTGGAGGAGACTACCCACACCAAGATAATGTTTGTCCAGCACAAGGTAAGAAGTGCTATGAGTGTAGAAAACTAGGTCATTTTGGTGCTATGTGTCGTTCCGCACTAAAGAAACCACAATCAATAAATAAAAGCAATGTACGAGGATCAAGTCATAGGAGTCGAGGTGGCAAACACAATATTGCACCTCAAATCAAGAATGTTAATAATATACAAGACAACATTTCATTACAACCAGTCTCAGATGACAGTGAATGTGATTATATTTATGGAGTACAATCAATCACAAAATGGAATGATCTTCCAAACAACCCAGAGACTATAGTATACATTGCTGGCATTTGTCTCAAAATTCTCATTGACACTGGATCAAACATTGACACCATTGCTGAGTGCCACTATGAAAAATTTAAAAAACAATTCCCAAAGCTTGAAAACTATAATGGCAAAGCCACTGCCTATGCTTCAAAGGTAGCCTTACCAGTGATTGGAACTTTCACTGCAGAGATTAAGTCAAAGAATGCAATGCTCATTACTACATTCCATGTTGTTAGGAATGCAAAGGAGTCTTTACTCAGTTACAAGACTTCAACCAAATTGGGGCTACTTCAGCTTTCTAATGCTGTAGCAGTGGAATCTGCAAACAATGTTGATGCTATTGTTGCTGAATTTTCTGATCGGTTTAAATCCATAGGTTGTTATACTGATAGCAAGGTACATCTGCATATCAACCCAGATGTAATTCCAGTTGCCCAACCACATCGCCGACAACCATTCCATACTCGCAAGAAAGTCGATGCCGAACTGGATAGGCTGATAGAACTAGATATCATTGAACCGGTAACAGGCCCAACACCATGGGTAAGCCCAATTGTCACTCCACCAAAGCCGAAGAATCCAGATGAGATACGCATTTGTGTAGACATGCGTGTTCCCAACAAGGCAATAATGCGTGAACGCCATCCTACACCCACTGTAGATGATATGATATACCGCTTGAATGGTGCAACTGTATTCAGCAAGTTAGATTTAAACAAGGGCTATCATCAGCTTGAACTTGATGATGAGAGTCGATTCATCACAACGTTTACGACACATCGAGGTCTGTATAGGTACAAGCGCCTGAGTTTTGGTATTAACAGTGCTGCTGAGGTATTCCAGCACATCATCAGCCAGGTATTGCAAGATATACCTAATGCTGACAACATGTCTGATGACATCATTGTTTATGGCCGTACCCAAGCTGAACACGACAAAGCTCTTCGTGCAACATTGCAACGCTTACGAGAAAAGAATTTGACGCTAAGCCGAGCAAAGTGTGAGTTCAATCAACATAAAATTGAATTCTTTGGACATGTACTTAGTGACAAAGGTCTGTCTCCAGATCCTAAGAAAGTTGCAGATATCAAGAATGCTGCACCTCCTTCAACATCCACTGAAGTACATAGTTTTCTGGGAATGGCAAACTACTGTTCTCGCTTCATTCCAGATTTTGCTACCATTACGAAGCCTCTACGTGAGCTCCTGAAGAAAAATGCATCATGGTACTGGAGCGATGTCGAGCAAAATGCATTTGATGCTGTGAAAGATGCACTAGTAGAAAATGCGACTGCTGCATACTTTGATCCATCAATGGACACTGAGTTAACGGTGGATGCTAGTCCTGTTGGTTTAGGTGCTGTGTTAGCCCAACACAAACCTGGTCAACCAGATTCAAGAGTAGTAATTGCCTATGCCAGCCGTTCTCTCACAGATGTTGAGCAACGATACAGTCAGACAGAGAAGGAAGCTCTTGCTCTTGTATGGGGCTGTGAACACTTCAATGTGTATCTGCTTGGTGCACCCTTTACCACGATAGTCACTGACCACAAACCGTTGGAGACCATCTTCAATAATCCAAAGTCCAAACCACCAGCTCGCATTGAGAGATGGGCTCTTCGTCTGCAACCATACAACTTTACGGTGAAATACAAGCCAGGTGCAGGCAATCCCGCTGATTACATCAGTCGACATCCTGCCAACAGTTTCACCATCACCAAGCATCAGCAAGTTGCCGAGGAATATGTACACTCTGTAACCTGTGATGCAGTCCCTAAGGCTCTCACTCTTGATGAAATCCGTACTGCAACCCTAGAGGACCCAACTCTGCAAGCAACAGTGGATGCATTGACTAAGAAAAAGTTTCCACGCATCCCACCCTCAGGAGTTGACCAAGATGCATTCAAAGCACTTGAACGCATCCAGACAGAATTAAGTGTTACGCAACAACGCGACACCGTGCTGCGAGGTACTCGTATCGTCATTCCAGCTGTTCTCCAGCAACGTGCTCTGAAGCTTGCACATCAAGGACACCAAGGTCTTGTAAGGACCAAACAGCTGCTACGAGAAAAGGTGTGGTTTCCTGGCATTGATCGTCAAGCTAAGGACATGCATGATGCCTGTGTCCCTTGCCAAGCTGCAGTGGATACTTCAAGACCAACACCTCTACAACCTTCACCACTACCTGCTGCACCATGGATGGAAGTATCGATGGATTTCTGTGGACCGCTACCAACTGGAGAGTACTTGATGGTAGTCATTGATGATCACTCACGTTATCCAGAAGTAGAAATCATCACTTCCACATCTGCAAAGGCTGTCATCCCGAAACTCGACAAGATCTTTTCAAACTTTGGCATTCCTGAAGTTGTCAAGACGGACAATGGACCGCCATTTAATGGACAAGACTTTGTCAACTTTGCTGAGCATATTGGATTCAAACACCGCCGTGTGATGCCACTACATCCTCAAGCAAATGGAGAAGTAGAGAGATTCATGCAACCTCTCATGAAAGCTGTACGCTGTGCTCATGCCGAAGGACGATCCTGGAAACAAGCTATGTATGCTTTTCTCAGGAACTACCGTGCAACACCGCATGGAACACTGGGCAAGTCGCCTGGCGAACTTTTATTTGGACGTCCTATGAGAATCGCACTACCTGTCATGCCAGCCAAGGTAACGGATAAACGTCTCGCTCAGAAGGATGCACTAGCCAAGGGCAAAATGAAAATTGCTCATGATCAACGTGCAAAGGAACAATTCATAAAGGTTGGAGATACTGTTCTCGTTAAAAAGAAAAAAGAGGGAAAGCTAGATATGCCGTATGATACAAAACCATATAAAGTGATTAGTGTAAAAGGAACTATGGTAACAGCGAGTAATAGAGATCATAGTATAACACGTAATATGGCTTATTTCAAAGTGATTCCAAATAGTGTAGAAAATGATGAAGTGCAAAGTCGTGCAAAAGAAAAAGAAAAAATGAGTTATAACTCGATAAACAATTCATCGAGGGATGTTTTTGTATTTAAGGACTCTCGTCCAAAACGTCATGTTAAACGCCCTACACGATATGATGATTAATTGTGTTCCTATGTAATGCAAAGTATTTACTTGTTATGCTGAACTAAATTTAATATTGTTTGAATAATGCAGATCTCTCATTCAATATTTTGTAACTTTGTATTACAGTTTCTTTCATGTTTGTTTAACATTGCATATGTATTTTTAACATTGAAATCCTTTGTGGTAAAGATTGTTTAAATTCTTTGTGTGTTTAATTAATGTTAAATGTATGCAATATCTCTTGATATGTTAATAACTTACTTTGTGTCAATAACTTTGCTTTGTGCTACAAGCATGGTAGACATCCTGTATTCATTCTTTTTAAAGAAAAGGAGGGATGTCATGTTCACAGAAAATGGTACCATCCGTTTTCTATGTGCGGCGGCTGGACGCCACTAGACTAGAGAAGGTAAACAAAGCATACAGGACGCTGCCAGCTTGGGAGCTACTCTATCATGTAATCGTTTATTATTATTAAAGTCAGTAACCAGGAATGACTTTACATCAACCTTACTACCAAGACTATCTCAGCTATACACAGACACCACAGATGTGGAGGCAGATGCTGAAGGGGAAGAACGTGAGTGATTTTAGTAGTGATAATGAGGGGACAGCGATGTCTGATGACTTTGATGACTCTTCGACTGAGAAGAGTAGCGAGGGGAGTGAGGATGAGGCAGCGGATGAGGGCCGCCCCAAGCCACCCTTATTGAACAAGGATTATCATCTTTATATGGACAATTACTAAAAACTCTGTCCATCTCACTGAATTCTAAGGGAAAATGGTGTGTACACTTGTGGAACACTGAGATTGCAGCGTGGCGCCCCAAAAGATCTGCAACAACTTGCAAAAAGTAAATTCGCTGTTGATGAAACTATTTTTAGGCGCAAGGACAACACTTTCGTTATCCTATGGAAAGACAAAAGAGTGGTGTCATTGATCACAAACTGTCATAATGCTGACACACAAGAAGTACAAAGAAGGAAGAGAGTGAAGAAACGTGACGGATCATCAACAGTTTAGATTGTAAGAGTGAACAAACCAGCAGCCATTTGCGACTACAACACCAACATGAAAGGTGTTGATCACTTCGAACAAATGGTCAAATATTACAGGTTCACCAGGAAATCACATAAGTGGACTAAGAAGATCACATTTTATTACAGTACAAACACTTTGTATTCATCATTGTGAAGTTATTACTTCTTCATACTTTGCTGTGTGTACTTCTATATACATTCCGGTTCTTAGTGTTCAGATTGGTATGTCTACATAGTGCATCTTATTGCGAGTATTTTGATACCAAAATGAACAATGTAGCACAAAAACTTCCATTGGAAAAATATTTTTGTTTGCCGGGTGTATTGGGTGTAGCGGGTGTGGAAATGGGTGTTTGGGCGGGTGAGGCATCGACGTGTTTGGGGGTGTTTGGGATGAGGCGCCCCATGTGACCCACTTTTATGGATATGTCGGTGTAGGCAATGTTATTGCGATGACAGTGTTACCAATAAAACCATATGCCAACAAGTTTGGACTTGATAAACACAGAGTAGAAACATATGGGGAGAGTTTAGCAGAGTTTAGCGTTAGCGCCAAACAAAGGACGCAATTCGTTGGTTGGTGGTGGCGTAATGTTAGCTTTGGTGAAATATATGCATATGCTATTATAGAACATTCATAATACACTACACAGTGATACCAAAATAAAACACGTACATCGAAAATGAAGGTCACAAACATGAGGAGAGTATAAAACTTTTTAGTTGTGGTTGAGCTCCTGTGCAGCTGGGCGCCCTGGAGCGGGTAACCCTAAGCCAACTTCCCACATTCCTGCGGGTGAGGCGACACCACTATTATTGTTTTATATTCATATGTCCGTGTAGGGAATTTTATTGCGGTCACAATGATGCCAAAATAAACCACGAAAACAATTATTATGGTTTGCAAACATAAAACATCTTAAACAATGATGCCGGGTTTGACACTCACGCTACCGAACGCCAAATTTTCTTATTTTGTTTGGTTCTCATGTTGGATTTGGTGACAATTTATGTTATATTCCTCTAGAGCATTCTCTCGCGAACACAATGATACCAATTTAA
>WNGS01012561.1:0-18106 GCA_020271785.1 Procambarus virginalis
TCTCCCTGCATTAGCAACAAAGGGTCAAAGTCAAAAAACACATATAGTAATCCGGGGACCCCTGCACGATAAGGTGAGGATGGAACACTTCAACCCCACGATGACAAACAAACAAAGAAATGAGCGAGCTACTGAGGAAGCAGTACGACTCTGTCTTCAGCGAGCCATTAAACGCACTAAAGATCGATAACCCAAATGAATTTTTCATGGATATGATACCAACATCAAATCATATATCAGACGTCACCCTATCCCCACTGGATTTTGAGGAAGCCATAAACAGTATGCCTATGCACTCCGCACCAGGCCCGGATTCTTGGAACTCCATATTCATCAAGAACTGTAAAAAAACACTATCGCAGGCCCTTCACAATCTGTGGAGACAAAGCCTAGATACTGGCGTTATTCCTGATATACTAAAAACAGCAGAGATAGCACCACTTCATAAAGGAGGAAATAAGGCAGAGGCAAAAAATTACAGACCGATAGCGTTAACATTGCACATCATAAAATTTTTTGAGAGAGTGCTAAGAAGTAAGCTCACAAAATACATGGAATCACAGCATCTCCATAACCCCGGACAACATGGTTTCAGAACAGGGCGCTCTTGCCTGTCGCAGTTGCTGGACCACTATGATATGGCATTAGATGCTATGGAAGACAAACAAAACGCTGATGTAATTTACACAGATTTCGCAAAAGCTTTTGATAAATGTGACCATGGTGTTATTGCACATAAAATGCGCTCAAAAGGAATTACCGGAAAAATAGGCAGATGGATCTACAATTTCCTGACCAACAGAACCCAATGTGTAATAGTCAACAAAATAAAATCCAGCCCATCAACCGTTAAGAGCTCAGTCCCCCAGGGTACTGTGCTTGCTCCAGTACTTTTTCTCATCCTCATATCGGACATAGACAAGAACACAACCTATAGCACTGTATCATCCTTTGCAGATGACACTAGGATCTTTATGAGAGTAGGCAACATAGAGGACACGGCAAACCTCCAGTCAGATGTAGATCAGGTCTTTCTATGGGCTACAGAAAATAATATGGTGTTTAACGAAGACAAGTTCCAGCTCATGCTCTACGGAAAAAATGAAAATATAAAAACGGAAACCACGTACAAAACTCAAACAAATCATAACATAGAACGAAAAGGCAATGTAAAGGATCTGGGTGTACTCATGTCGGAAGACCTTACCTTTAAAGAACACAATAAAGTAGCCGTCACAACTGCAAGAAAAATGACAGGTTGGATAACAAGAACTTTTCACACTAGAGATGCTATACCGATGATGACACTTTTCAAAACGCTTGTGCTCTCTAGAGTGGAGTACTGCTGCACAATGACAGCCCCTTTCACTGCTGGAGAAATTGCTGACCTGGAGAGCGTGCAGAGGTCCTTTACTGCTAGAATCCACTCAGTAAAACATTTATACTATTGGGACCGACTAAAGAGCCTAAATATGTATTCCCTTGAGCGCAGGCGGGAGAGATACATAATAATTTACACGTGGAAAATATTAGAGGGGCTGGTCCCAAACCTGCACACGGAAATAACATCACATGAGACCAGAAGACATGGCAGGATGTGCAGAATACCCCCGTTGAAAAGCAGAGGTGCAACAGGTACTCTGAGAGAGAACTCTATCAGCATCAGGGGCCCGAGACTGTTCAACACGCTCCCGCTACACATAAGGGACATAACTGGCAAACCCCTCACAGTGTTCAAGAGAGAACTGGATAAGCTCCTCCAAAGGATACCTGATCAACCAGGCTGTGACTCATACGTCAGGCTGCGAGCAGCCGCGTCCAACAGCCTGGTTGATCAGTCCAGCAACCAGGAGGCCTGGTCGATGACCGGGCCGCGGGGACGATAAGCCCCGGAAGCACCTCAAGGTATCCTCAAGGTAACAAGGTGGGCAGCGGTGGATAGGTTACAATCACTTAATTACTACCTACAGTTTACAAACTGGGAATAATTGGCTAAAATTTCTGGTAGCAGATCATTTTGAATGAAATATTTACACATCGCTGGAACATTGGTTATAGAATTGTCTCTGAATTCAGGTATCTTTTCGAATGATACCTGAATTCACACACCTGAATGACACACCCTCATTTTCGAATGAGGGTGTGCGAATAGTTTTGTTGACACAGTTTACATTTGGTCAGGTCTACATCGGCAGATAATGAGAATTCCCAGAGATACTTCTAACCGAGTCTAAGCCGCGCAGTAGCAACATCTAGAAGTCTGCTGATTTTATTGGATGATCCATAGATGTGTGGCTCCTCTTGCATGATAGTATGGTGATAGATGGAATTACTGGTGTCAATTTCACTTTGCCTCAGATCTACAAGATCTTGTTGAAGTTCTCGGTGTACTGCTGCTCTCAGATTGCTCATTGACAATCCAAGGTTACACTCAACGGCTCCTTTAAAGGCAGATTCTTTGGCTAACTTATAAGCTCTATCATGCATTCGGAGGCCAACATGAGATGGAGACCACATGAAATGGACTCTGTTACCATCCTTAATAATTTTGTTGTACAGTATTTGTGTCTAGCTTCGGACACGAGCATGTTACAGTTATGTCTTAAAGAGTTGAGAGCATTTAAGGATGATAAGGAGTCACTTACAATTAATGTATCAAGTTTGGAGACTTGTACACATTTCAGTGCAAGGAGCAAGGCAAATAGTTTGGTCTGAAGGGTAGAGGCCCAGTTGTTTATACGAACTCCCCACTCAAAGTACAAGTCATCGCCCATGATCTGCCTAATGTCTCTAACATTCTGAAACCTATTTTGTATGCTGATGATACTACCCTCATCTACTCTAACCCCAACCCACATACACTAAATAATGTTGTTAACAATGAACTAAAAAAAAGTCCACTTATGGATGTCAACCAACAAACTAACACTTAACATAGAAAAGACCTACTACATCTTATTTGGAAGCAAATCTACAAATGCAATTCAGCTTCAGATAGACAATGTAAACATTAGCAATAAAAATGATGGAAAGTTTCTCGGCCTATTCCTAGACAAGAGACTCGACTTCAGTACCCACATACAACACATAACTAGGAAAGTGTCTAAAACAGTTGGTATACTCTCCAAAATCAGATATTATGTACCTAACTCTGCTCTCATCTCTCTATATTATGCACTAATCTATCCCTATCTCAACTATGGTATCTATGCATGGGGTTCAACCACTGCAAACCACCTCAAGTCCATCATCACCCAGCAAAAATCTGCTATCAGAATAATAACAAATTCTGCTTTCAGACAACACTCAGCCCCCTTGTTTAACTCCCTAAACATGCTAAACATAATCTCACTCCACAAATTCTCTTGTGTCAACTACATTTACAAATCCCTGTTCTTAAACGCAAATCCTGCTCTTAAACTCTCCCTGGACAGATGTAACAGTACCCATTATCACGACACCAGAAATAAATATCTCTTTGATATCCACAGAGTTAAACTTAATCTGTGTAAACACTCTATGCAAATAAAGGGACCCAGTCTATGGAACTCACTCCCTAATGAATTGAAAAGCTGTCCAACTTTTGCGTCATTCAAAAACAATACTAAAAAGTACCTAATTTCATCTTTATAGTTTTTTACCTTTTGCTTTAAAATTGCACTGTATCTATTGCTACCCAATCTCCCAATCTTTATGTACCCAATCCAAACATCTTTGCCATTGTGATCATTGCTATCTTCTTATATGTGCTGCTAATCTGCTGTATGGTGTCTATTAATCTTGTTTAAATTACCAATCAAGCTGTCAATGTAATAAATCAGAGCTTTAATATACCAATGTGCTTTAATATACTGTGATGGAAAAAAAAAGTGTGTGTAGGTGTTCGGCAGTCCTTCCAATGGCTGGTGTCAATGCCAATCACATTTACCAAAAAAAAAAGAGAAAAAAAAGATGACTGCGTGACTGTTGCCTCCCGTGGTCAAGTATAAGGGAAAAACACGCAAAACAAATAGTACGAACAATGAAATTTTAATTAACTTGAAAACAAATATGAACAAAGATAATCCCTTGGCTGTGTACAGTGCGAAAAAACAAGATTACAAAGTCAAAAAATAATAATATAATATAAAATAATGGTTACGTTACTCTACAATGGACAAGACAAAAATGAATTAAAAGGTGCTGAGAATAATGCGCTGGCTGAAAAGAGTGGCCACGTGGGCGCAGTGGAGCCCTGCATGGAGCATGAAGAAGCGTGCAAGCCCGTAGTCTAAGAATAGAGTCCGTAGGACTGGAAAAAAATCCTGCGGTCCTGTAATAGAGCCTGTGGTCCTGAATAGAGCCCACAGGCCTGGAAAAGAGCCCGTGGGCTTGGAAGAGGGCCCGCAGGCTGAGAGTAGAGCCCCAGGCCGTCGAAGAGCCCACGGGCCTGGAAGAGAGTCCGTAGGCCCAGAAGAGACCCCGCAGGCCGGGTATAGAGCCCGCAGGCCGGGTATAGAGCCCGTAGGCCGGGCATGGAGCCTGCAGGCCTGGAACAGAGCCCGCAGACCTGGAATGGAGCCCTTAGGCCTGGAAGGGAGCCCGCGAGCCGGGAATAGAGCCCACGGGCCAGGAATAAAGCCAGTGGGCCGAGAATAGAGCCCGTAGGCCTGGGGAGGGCGGCGCAGACCGAAAATAGAGCCCATGGGCCAAGAATAGAGCCCATAGGCAAAGAAAGAGCCCGTAGGCCAAGTATAGAGCCCGTAGGCCGGGTAATAGAGTCCATAGGACGTGGATAAAGCCCACATGCCGGGTAATAGAGCCCACAGGCCGGGTAGTAGAGCCCAGAGGCCAAGAAAGAGCCCAAAGTGGGTTAGAGCCTATATGCCTGGGACAGAGCTCGTAGTGCAAGAATAGAGAAACTGATCAATTCATTCTCTACCCCCTGGCCAAGAAGAGTAGGCCCGTAAACCCAGAATGAGCCCTTAGGCCAAGGATAAAGCCCCTAGGCCGTGAATAGGGCCTGCAGGCTGTGAAATAGAGCCCAAAGGGGCCGGCAAGAGGAAGGAAGGAAGGTCCCCTAGAGGAAAAAAGAGCCTCGATCCGCCCAGCCACGTGGGAGCGAACGCCGTCAACTCGCGAGCATAGGGGGTGGGGCCATGCACGTGCACCCCACGTGGGCCAGAGGGCCGGGTGGCCCGCCCGTGATGGTGCGGGCCGCAGCCACGCGTGGGCATGGCACGGGAGGGGGTAGCTGGGGTGAGATGTGCACGCACGGACACGCACCCCAAAGGACACGGCGCTAGGTACACGCCGGAAACACAGGGAGGGTGGAGGAACACAAGACGCCCCACCAGCGGTGGAAGAAGCAAAACAATATCTTAGGGCGTCAGGAGGGGGCGAGGGAGGCTGTCCCTGCCGGATCGCGCTGAGATGTCGTGGGGCCCACGACGATGATGTCGGCCAAGTCGTTCATGTACGTTTTTCTCAATCCCAGAAATTCCACTGCTTTCGTGCAAGTAGTGGCCATTTTCCGTTCGGGGAGAAAAACTCACGCCTAGTGGGGTACTTATTTATTTATATAAAGATTTTAATACGTGTTTATATAATAAATTATAAGCTATTAATTATTACTAGAATATTATTATATTATGAAATATAATAAATATAAATAGTTGTAGCTATTTCATTTATGAATAAGTATTATAACCGTAACTAATAAGTAGTTACATATAACTAACTAAAGAGCAGGTATAAGTGTTACGTAAGTAACTGTAAGCTCTATCTCTGCTGTTTTAGTACAGTATGTCAGGGATAACACCAGTATCTAGGCTTTGTCTCCACAGAATGTGAAGGGCCTGTGATAGTGTTTTTTTTTACAGTTCTTGATGAATATGGAATTCCAAGAATCTGGGCCAGGTGCAGAGTGCATAGGCATACTAAATTTAATTTTTTTAAATTTTGCCCCGGGGGCGAGTTTATTGGGCAGCGCCACTCATCCTGTGAGTGGACACACCGCCATAGCAGCATGTTCAACACTCCCCAATAGGAAGAAAACCCGCTGGGTTGTTCATCCTGTCACTTGTACCCAGACACAGCTGGGACTTGCTTAACTGTCTCAAGTGAACAGCTCCTCAAACAAGAAGATTAACATCTATCAACCCTTAAAAGCTTACGTTATCTTGCGGGTGCAAAATGGGGGAATCTTTTAAGAACAGTATCAATATTTGATTGATTGTTGCCGCCCGCCGAAGGCGGCTAGTTTAGTGTGCACCCCATACTCATCCTGTGAGCGGTAGCGCAAAAGCATTACAGAGGGCACAAAAGGTCTTTATCAGACCTCATCTTAGATTATTACATAAACAATTTCATCTATCCTTCACACCTTATAGCTACAATGTCAGCTAGTTACAGAGAAAGTGCTATTTCAAGAGCTACATATTTACAGTAAGTCATCATACATTAATGGTAGGTCTTATCACTAATACATAATAGTTTGACCAATGGGGACATTACAGAGTCATAGGGGAGCTTCTGTTTATTATTAGTCCTCACAATACCATACTTGTTTCTGAATCTCATATGTCGTTCATCTACTGGAAGGGAAATGTGGATACAGTGCAAGGATTTCAGTTAATTTATCCATGGTAATAAGATAGGTTGCCATATCATATAGAGTGAGCTTAGATTTATCTCTAAATGGTCAATTTTACTACAATCCAAGATATAGTGTTCGAATGTGTGTCCCTGTCTTTGTCCACACACTTTACACTTTATTTCATCTAGATCCCTATACAAGCCGAACTGCCAGAGATACTTGTAGCCAAGTCTTATACGAGCTGTGACAACATCTGTTAGTCTACTGACTTTGTTACTTGCCCCATACACATGTTTTACTTCACACATTTCATTGTGATGAACAATGGACCTGCTAGTTCCAGTTTGCACTGTTCTACTTTCTTCAAATTCATCCAGGAGTTCTCGTCTAATGAGAACTTTTAAGGGACCTATTTGATAACTCAAGATTCCGTTCAATACTGTCTTTATTTACTGCAGCCTTAGCAAGGGCGTCAACTTTGTCATGTTCCTGCATGCCAATGTGAGAAGGAATCCACAACATTTTTATATTTACCCTCTTGCTAAGTATTCTTATATATCTACGTCTAGCTTCCAAGACAAGCACGTTATTACTTAATTGCAAACTGTTTATTGTTCGTAGTGAGGAAAGGGAGCCAGAAATAATTAAGCTGTCTACTTCAGTGTTGTCAATAATTTCGAGTGCTACCAGTATGCTACCAACTCGGCTTGCATTGTGGACGCCCAGTTACTAATTCGGATATTCCTTTGAATTGTGCTGCCATCGGGCTGATGAGCAATAACAGCACTTCCTGCCCTCCCTGTAGCTGTACTGAGTGATCCGTCAGTGTATATGGTCTGTGCAATGTTGTTTTCAACTTGTATATTGTGAATGTGTTCTATGGTGCTTAATTTAGCAGCAAGCTGAGCATGAGGTTGTTTGTGATTAGTTTCTTGGTGGGGTATGCAGGGGTCAGGATGTCAAAAGGTACTATCTGCCAGGGTGGAAGGAAGTGCTGTACTCTTTCATCTGTATATACATCGTGCAGTCCCATCATTTTAATATGAGTGGCTGTTCTTTGAATCCACTTAGACTCGCTAGTTCCATTTCGTATGTGTTCTAACAGTGCAACTGACACAATGTTGTTTTTGTTATCACGCAGAAGCTTTAGTCCCATCATAAGATAAATTTCAAATATTCTATCTCTAATGCTAAGTATATTTAATTCTTTCCGCACGTTGAGAACTTTGGTAGTTATAGGACAGCCAAGTATAATTCTGAGTGCTTCATTTTGCATTTTTTCCAGTCCATCAATACTTTTGCCATTTTGCAGGACCAAAGCCGGTGCATGATAGTCTATCAGAGACCTTATATACGCTAAATACATCATTCTTGCTATTCTAATATTAACACCATATTTAGGGCTGTACCCCACTACAGTTCTGAGAGCCTTGATTCTGTCTCTACATTGTTGATGTAACTTATTGACTGCAGTTGAGGTACAAGGGACAGAGACACCAAGGTATTTGAAAGAAGAGACATAGTCTATTGGTATGTTATCTATCATGGTCCACTCTTGCGGTTGCCAATTTGTCTGTTAAATACCTTAGTTTTAGCAGCGTTGATTACAAGACAAAGGCTCTCACATGCTGTATGTATACAATTTAAGACTGTTTGCATTTCGCGGTGGGTTTTAGTATGTACAAGGATGTCATCTGCATAGCTGATAGTGATGTTTGCCGGACTAGTTGGGATTGATTTTAGTAAAGCATTAATTAGAACATTAAACAAGGTAGGACTGAGTACTCCTCCTTGTGGGGTGCCTAGTTGCATTACTTTAGTTTCACTCTTGTAGCCTTGGAACAGTGCAGAGGACTTCCGGCTAGTAAGATAGCCTCGTATCCATTGTAATAAATGTCCCCCTATATCCATTCTCGCTAATTCATACATAATCACTTCCCTATTAGCAGTATCAAAGGAAAATATCAATATTTGACAAATAGTGTTTTCCTAACTCAAACAATGTGGGGTTCATTATTCTACACATATTTCTAATGTCTCTCAGGTGTTTACATTCACGTAGATAATGGTTAAGGCGGTGTCCGTCACTCTCATCACAAATTATGCAACTTCGCTGCTCAACTGTTGTTTCCATTCCATATCTCCATGGATATCTGTATCCAAGACGGATTCTCGCTATTACTGATTCTCTCCCTCGTCCTCCTCCTATTCGGCCATAATGATTGGGATTGCCAGCTGCAACCATGTTGTACCATCGTACAGATTCACTGGTTTGTGCTTCTATCCTCCTTTCCTCAGTTACCTTGTCACGGTGATGTTGCCTGACAATACCTCTAATTTGTAGTAGAGTCTTGGGTATGAAGTATTCAATATGGTCTCCTTCAGCGCCTTCAGCAGCCAGCACATCTGCTCGTTCATTCCCACATATCCCAACATGGGAGGGGATCCACAGAAACTTGATGACTCTTCCCTGATTGGTAAGTACTCTCACAGCTCTCTTAATTTCAGCGACTATTGCAAGATTTTCTGCCCGATTTTTACTTAGGCTTTGCAGTGCTGCTTTTGAATCGGTGCAAATCACTGCACCATTAGTGTTCCGTTCAAGAAACCTTAACGTGGAAAGCATTATCCTTGATTACCGTGTATGCTGCACCAGCCCTGCCATTGACAGGATTAGATGACCCGTCAGTGTAGATTTGATCTAGTTCATCTCCGGCTTCTTTATAAATTTCCTCGAGATACTTGTGCCTCATTTCTTGTGGTAACATGTTGGATTTTTGTTGTTGCCATTTCATTGATGATAATCTTGCATGAGTCATCCTCCTAGGGAGGTAACCTCTCTACAGGGAGGAGCTCACGGGCTTGCTCAAGCAGGTGAAGTTCTTCTAGGTCGCAGACTGATCTATGATGCCATTTTTTGCTTCTCCTTTTCCCCCTGAAACAGCCAGAACTCAGCTTTTTCTTAGCAATATCATTATAATGGGGATCTCTGGCTATCCTAATTGCAAGCTTAGCATTCAGCTCCTTAATTTGCTTTTTAACACCTGCTTTTAACACCTTTTTTCCCCATCTTAATTATGGTATCTGTGCATGGGGTTCAACCACCTCAAGTCCATCAACACCAGCAAAAATCTGCTATCAGAATAATAACAAATTCTGCTTTCAGACAACACTCAGCCCCCTGTTTAACTCCCTAAACATGCTAAACATAATCTCACTCCACAAATTTTCTTGTGTCAAATACATTTACAANGGAGATATTGAAACTGGGAGGAAGACTAGCTGCCGCTTGTGGAGTTGAGCTGGTGTGCAGCGTCCCTCGTGAGTTCTCGGTCACGACAGTTAGAGCTGCTTCTGCCTGTCGTTGGTCGTGTTCGCGTGTATCTCTAGTCGCTGTTTGTATAAGGCCAACTCACGTTTTGCTGTCCTTGGAGGAGTAGGGCCTCCCTTTCAATTTTCTTCCTTTCCTCAGGGCAGCTTCTTCCTTTCTGAGGGCCAGCTCACGCTCTCTGCTTGCAGCTGCTTCTTGTTGTTGCTGTAGCTCGATCTTGGCAAGTTCCAATTTGAGCTTTATCGCTCTCAAGTCATCTTTATCTGAAAAATGTGCTGTTCATGGGTAGAAGAATCTATAATACCTTCATCAGCAAGGTGATCCAGTATCATATTATTAATGGCAAAATTTGTTGGCTCCAACAGGAACTTCTAAGTGATACTCATGTGCAAGAGTTAACAAATCGACCCTCTTAGCGTGACGTAAGGTCCCCTATTTCTCTTTCTGGATCTGCTTTGAAAACTGTAAGCGGAACATGGTGAAAATATAGCAAAACAAAGGAGATGAATATAGTGAGATATGGGAGTGTCAGAAACAGGAAACGTGGCAACTGATACCTATCTGTGGGGAATTATAATAATAAAGTAAATCAAGATGGTAAATGAATAAGGTCGCAGGAAATCTTGTACCTGGTACTCACTATGGGAGGATAAAGGCAAGAAAATCCTACTAATTAGTGAAAACTAATTTTAAAATACAAGTGAAACACTAAATGCTTCAAAATAAATGAGGTAGTCCAAAAAATGTAGTCATACCTTGCCAAGTCACTATAGAACATAAGCAATGGTACCCACTGAAATTGAATATGGTATTTACAGAATTAGCGAACTTTTGTGCTCAAAAGAAAGAACGCCAATTCCCTACCTTAGGTAAATACCATCAGTCTGACCGACGAGTAGGGGTGCGAGTGTCAACTGGTGACGAGAACTATCGGCGAGGTCCCAATTCGCCAATAATAGTTCGTGCTAGAGGATCTAAAGCCCTCTTTTTCCTCCTAGAGTCGGATTGCAGGACTTGGGTGCTATTGACCCGGAGACAGACCACAGTACCAGGGTACCTATGTGATAATCTGTCAAAAAGTGAGAAATATTGGGGGACAAGATGTTAAACACGGAGGATAACACGGAAGGGGGAGACGACCAATTAAGAGTATGACTGCGGCCTACAGTCACCACGTAATCCAAAGTTGTCTCACTCTCACCATATGCTATTCCCGTAATGTACAATATACACAGCACCATATAAAATAAAAATGATTAATGTGAATAATGGAAGCAAGGGAAATAAGAGCCAAGTGCGCTTACCACAATTACCAATACCTGAGTGAAGCTCCGTGGACAGATCTCCATTTAATAGTGACTCCGTGGACAGAACTCCATTTAATAGTGGCTCCCGGACAGGCCCCCATTTATATGTGACGGTAACGAGTTGGAAATGGTGGTCGGCAGTCTTCCAACTAGCAGGTGTCAGTGCTGGGCCACATATAATATATAAAAAAAAGAAAAGGAAAAAAAGAGAAAAAAAAAAATGACTGCGTGATTTGGTAATCTGTGGTAAGGTTGGAAAGACTAAAAGCAATAATAAAAAATATGGATTTTAATAACAATAAAAACACAAATTGAAATAAATGCAAAATCTTGGCTTACTGGCAAAAATAATAAACAATATAAACATGAAAATAGATTACGTTAATGGGGAGGAGAATTGATATACAAAAGTAAGTAAAATATGAATGCTGGAATATATGCACTAACTATGAACCTCTATTTGACCACACAGAGTGAGTCACTTAGGAGTTCACAGCTTGCGAGCACACAATATTCTGGCTGGCAGAAACGCAAGGGACTCCAACAATAACTGGTGAGGTCTTGTGATTGGCGGGGAGCCGGAGTGGAGTGTTGGTTGGCGGCCAATGAGGAAGCTGGATGGCCGCAGTCGCTCGTTAGGCCGTTGAAGGGTTCGGCGCGTCGACCAGGTGCAGCAGTGGGGGGGAAGGAGGGAGTTGCTGGTACGTGTGGCTAACATATGTACGTTTAGCCACTACAAAACGTATCTTGTATATTGATGAGGACAGGCGTGATTCGCAGAAATAGCAGGCTAAATCTCTGATAAGAGATTATCGTCACAATGGAGAGTCATGTCTCTGCTTAAGCATTTCCGTTAATTTCTTCCTCCTTTTGTAATGTCGTCTGCGTTCTCTTTCTACATTGGACCTCTTTCTGGCTTTCCTCAAAGGAACATATTTCAGACAGACTTCATATGCTTCAGAAGTCAGTCTTTCTATTCCTTGTGTAGGATTTTTATTTCTTAGAACATTTTCCCGTTGAATGTTTGCAAGTTCCCTGTTTATTTTCTCCCAGTCTTTCCTCTTATTATTAAAATTGAATTTATTGAATAGCCCTTCTCGCTTGTTGTTTCTCTTGGGCCTACTACAGTTATTAATGTTAGTTTGCACTTCAATGAGCTTGTGGTCCGAGTACGTAGTGTCTGAGACAGTAATGTCTCTGATTAGCTCCTCATTGTTCGTGAATATCAGGTCCGGCGTGTTTTCGTTCCTAGTTGGTTCTGTAATCTGCTGACTGAGCGAGAATTTGTCACAGAATCTCAGTAGTTCTCTGACCTGTGGTTGGTTATTTCCAGGTTGACTTCCTGCGATGATGTTATTGTTTGCTATTCTCCATTTTAAACTGGGTAGATTGAAGTCTCCAAGGAAGATGATATCTGGCACTGGGTTTTCTAGGTTATCAAGGATATTCTCTATTTTGTGGATCTGTTCAGTGAATTCCTCAGCTGTTGCATCTGGAGGTTTGTATATTAAAATAATAAGTAGATTCATATTTTCTACCTTGATTCCAAGTACCTCTACCACCTCATTGGACGAGTTCAGGAGCTCTGTGCATGCCAGCTCCTCTTTAATATACAGACCTACTCCTCCACTTGACCTAATTACTCTGTCACATCTATATAGATTATAATTCGGAATCCAGATTTCACTATCCATGTGGTCTTTTGTGTGGGTTTCTGTAAATGCACCAAATATTGAGTTCGATTCTATTAGGAGGCCATTTATGTGTAACACCAATAGGTGTTTGGGTTAGTTATATTTAATATATATGCATAATTCATGAGTCACAGACAAGGATTTTGAGAGGCGTCAGCTTGTCTGGCCTGAATCTCACACCTCTAGTGTTAATGCCACCAAGTTGACCTGAGGTCAGATCATGCGAATCTCACCTGGCTCCTGCTAATCTTATAATTTAGCCTGGTAGCCTTCAAACATGCCGATGTTTAAGGAGTGGCTGGTAGAGTGCCCGAGGCTATCTACTTGTGGGCGGAGTTAGCTACTAGGTTTCCCAATATATACTCGGAGAGCTATCGAGTGGAGAGGACAGCAGAAGAGGAGACGACGAGAAGAAGGAGAATAAGACAGAAGAACAGCCTAGGAGGCTGTCAGCCGGCGAGGCGGGACAGTCTCTGTCAACTACAGACCCCCCCCCCCCCTATCCAGCTATAGGCGACACTTGGTGAGTTGAACATTGAGGTGATTTGGTCGTGTTTACTAAACAAGTGTTGTGTGATGATCAGGGGCAGTCAGTTGTAGGGTTCTCGAATTTCTGGATGATGACTCACTATGCATAGTAATCTTTGACATCAACTTGAATGGCTTAAATTATGATACTTATCATGTGAAATATAATTGAAATTATTCGTTAAATGGTCTTTTAACTTTGTTCCCTAGAGTTTTGAGTGAGATGAGAAAACCTCAGCGGTTACTGGTTTAATGATTTTAATGAATACATGATACAGATGGAACATACTAATAATGACCTTGATAACATCTTTTCTGCATATTGAGATACAGACAAGTTGCATTCCTTGTCTTGTATGTAATGATCTAGAATGGATGGTGGCAGCAATTTCTCACTTCTTCTAATTTCTAGCATTTCTTCTTCTACTATCTACTCTTCTATTCTTCTACTCTCTTCTTCTACTATCTACTCTTCTACTTCTACTATCTACTTTCCTACTTCTACCTCTTCTACTTACCCTACTCACTTCCTACTTACTCCCTCATTTCCCTACCCCCCCCCCCCCGTTACATATGAACTTAACTTTATTTCTTGATTTTGGTTTCAAGCCTTGTATGTTTGCAAATATGAATGATTTCCCACATTGCGTGTCACTTTTGGTGGGCTTTGGTAGTTCTCCCCCCACTCTACCCAGGTCCAGGGTGTGTTGTTTTGGAAGTGATTCGTCCAGTGTTGGTATAGTAGTGCGGGTGTTGTGTGGTGTAGTACCTGTGTGTTTGTTGATAGTTTGTATTCCAGTCTTGTGGGTATCTCCCTTCCCCTCTGTAATCCTGTAGTGGTTCCATCTGACTGTTCCTCTCTCTTATATTTACTACTCTGTTTCTGCCTTCCTCTAAAAAATTTCCAGTAGTGTCATATTGATCTTCCCGTCTATAACGTTGTGTACCTCTCACGTGAAATTCCGGACACTGAAGATTGTAGCATTTTTTGTCCCTAATTGAAAATTGACATAATTTAGGGTGGAAGTATCTACACCCTGTTCCAAAACGGCATGTGCCCCTCGCCAACATGTTCCTGCATTTTCGAGGATGTAGAAAATTGCATTTTGCTCCTAATTTTCCATATTTGCATATTCCTTTAGCGTAGAATTTGCAGATATGTTCCGGTTTTGAGTTTTTCAAGGTATATATACTTGTGTCTGTCTTGTCTACCTCTTTATTGGAGCCATCTCCGTTTTTCGTCTGAATTCCTTCATTTATGCACTCTGTCTCACTGTTGCTCTCATTGTTTATATTACCTGGCTCTGCAATATTGCTGTTATTTTGTACCACAATACCCTCTTCCTCTACACTACTGCTGCGGTTCTCTGAACTATCTGTTCCTGAGTTTGGTCGTTATCCAATGTTGTCTTTTCCCAGTCCGCATATATCACTGGTAGCTTGTCTGTGAATGATAATCTCTGTGACTCGGGAATGTTTTTCATCTTTCCTAATTAACTCCCTGTAATCTACCTTACCCTTATAATGTCAACCCATGTCTGCTATTTTTAAACAATGCTGTTTGTCGAACAAATTGTATTTTTGTTTTTTTTCTGCCATATTCCCCCCTTTTTATTTTTAAATTTTCTTAACTCATTTTATACTTTAATCTCAATTAGTATTAAGTTTTAGTCTTTGATGTTTTTCCTGGCCGAAACGCTTTGCGTAATAGTGGCTTTAGGCATTGTATGTACTAGCTCTATCTATAAATTCATCAATATTTGTATCACACCTTGTATGTATGTACTTTACCTAAACATTTGAATTTGAATTTGAATTGTGGACCTACGTAAGGGTTTTGACACTGTCAACCACCAAATCTTCTTCTTAATTACATCATTATGTCAGAGGTCACTCCCTGCAATACCTTCAGTCCTACCTTACTGACAGGCTCCAGTATGTTTCTGTGAATAATTCTATTTTCCAACACTACACATAAACATTGGTATTCCTCAGGGCAGCATACTTGGCCCTCTCCTCTTTCTCATCTACATTAATGACCTTCCAAATGCCTCTCAACACCTCAAACCAATCTTATTTGCTGATGACACAACTTTCATCTTCTCCAGTCCTGACCCTCTTGCTCTAAATGTCACTGTGAATACTGGACTAAATAAAGTCCATCTTTGGCTAACTGCTAACAAACTCACCCTTAACATTGACAAAACTTTCTATATTTGTTTGGTAATAAATCCTCAAATGAAATTATTCTAAGAATAAACAATATACAAATAATAGTAAAGTTGATGGTAAATTCCTTGGTGTCCTCATCGATAATAAGCTGAATTTCCAGGAACACATTCTAAAGTGTTAGTTTAGTCCATTTATTATGCACCCCATACCCATCTTGTGGGTGGTAGTGGAAAGGGTTACAGAGGCACATAATGGGCTCAGGGACTGAACCCCACAATTCATTTAGCTAAGCAAGTTACAATCTTCACACACAGAGATCACACTAACGTGATGCATCAAATGAACAAATCCACAAAGGCCGTGACGAGGATTCGAACCTGCGTCCGGGAGCATCCCAGACACTGCCTTAATCGACTGAGCTACGACAGGGTAAAAGGGTTGAAACCGAAGTTCTACTGAACTTACTGGATCCCGTAGCCTCTCAGAGGCACATAGCTCGGGTGCAGGGGGGGGGGGTTGTGTAAAAGCCTGGTTTGTGCCTCGGAGAGGCACAAGATCGACCACAAGTACAGTTTCTAAATTAAGCAACTGACATATGTGAAGAGCTAGTGTCACAATTTATATGTTTGTCCTGCACACCGCCTCCCATCCAGTGGACCAACTAATGAAAGTAGAACACTGCTTGGAAAACCTCACAAATCCAGCTCCGAACATCAGCCTGCTTGGGGACTTCAACCTACGGCACCTGAAATGGAAGCACCTGGCTAATACAGTAATATCAGAAAGAATACCAGGAAGTAGCCTTAATGAACAGGCACATGCAAATGACCTGCTACGGATGTGCGACAGGTTTGCCTTAAACCAGCAAATAGTAGAACCAACTAGGAAGGAGAACACACTGGACCTCATTTTCACTAATAATGATGAATTGATCAGGAACATAATGATTACAAATACCTGTTAATCAGATCACAACTTAAATGAAGTTATGACAACCATGGGGAATAGACCTTCAAAACCAGTCCAGATTTCCGGTGGAGGAGATTTCAGCAAATTCAACTTCAATAATAAACAGATAAACTGGGAGCAAATAAACCAGGACTTCGCAGAAATAAACTGGAAGAACAGCTAGAAAATGCGAACCTGAACCTGTGCCTGGAAAAAATAAACTCAGTAGCACTAGAAATATGTTCGAACCGCATCCCCCTAAGAAAAAAGCGGAAGAGATGCAGATTGGAACGAGAATGTCGTTCCCTATATAGGCGAAGAAAACGAATCGCGGAACAACTTGAGAGTCGCACCCTATCTCAAGAACGGCGAAGAAGGTTAGGTAGAGAAATAAGAACAATTGAACTCAAGCTACAAGAATCATACAAAACCCAGGAGAGGCAAAGAGAGCAAAAGGCCATCAGTGAAATAGAGAGAAATCCGAAATATTTTTCTCCCATGCAAAGTCAAGATCAAAAACCCATCTAGTATCGGGCCCCTGCGAAAGGGAGATGGAACTTTCACCGATGACAACAAAGAAATGAGCGAGCTACTGAGGAAGCAGTACGACTCTGTCTTCAGCGAGCCATTAAACGCACTAAAGATCGATAACCAAATGAATTTTTCATGGATATGATACCAACATCAAATCATATATCAGACGTCACCCTATCCCCACTGGATTTTGAGGAAGCCATAAACAGTATGCCTATGCACTCCGCACCAGGCCCGGATTCTTGGAACTCCATATTCATCAAGAACTGTAAAAAACACTATCGCAGGCCCTTCACAATCTGTGGAGACAAAGCCTAGATACTGGCGTTATTCCTGATATACTAAAAACAGCAGAGATAGCACCTCTTCATAAAGGAGGAAATAAGGCAGAGGCAAAAAATTACAGACCGATAGCGTTAACATTGCACATCATAAAATTTTTTGAGAGAGTGCTAAGAAGTAAGCTCACAAAATACATGGAATCACAGCATCTCCATAACCCCGGACACATGGTTTCAGAACAGGGCGCTCTTGCCTGTCGCAGTTGCTGGACCACTATGATATGGCATTAGATGCTATGGAAGACAAACAAAACGCTGATGTAATTTACACAGATTTCGCAAAAGCTTTTGATAAATGTGACCATGGTGTTATTGCACATAAAATGCGCTCAAAAGGAATTACCGGAAAAATAGGCAGATGGATCTACAATTTCCTGACCAACAGAACCCAATGTGTAATAGTCAACAAAATAAAATCCAGCCCATCAACCGTTAAGAGCTCAGTCCCCCAGGGTACTGTGCTTGCTCCAGTACTTTTTCTCATCCTCATATCGGACATAGACAAGAACACAACCTATAGCACTGTATCATCCTTTGCAGATGACACTAGGATCTTATGAGAGTAGGCAACATAGAGGACACGGCAAACCTCCAGTCAGATGTTGATCAGGTCTTTCTATGGGCTACAGAAATAATATGGTGTTTAACGAAGACAAGTTCCAGCTCATGCTCTA
>WNGS01012566.1:0-11285 GCA_020271785.1 Procambarus virginalis
TGTTGGGTCTACTACTGAAAAGGAAGTTCGATCCCAGTACACGAGACATGAGGAAGCAGAGTTAAGGGAGGAGAAGGGACTTGGATGCGCCCTCAGTAGTGATCACAACTGCCAGCAGACCCCGCCCTCCAGGCACCCTCCGTCACTTGCAACATGCATTGTAGACATTGCACAGGACCGCTCTTGTACTTCATTATTCACAGAGTGCTAGTTGTTGAGGAAGTCATGTCACTAAATGTATGATGACAAACCACACATCAGAAAATGGAGATATGACGAAGTTTCGGTCCGTCTCGATCATTATCATGTCGTGTGATGGACCGAAACGTCGTCGTATCTCCATTTTTGATGTGTAGGTTGGTCATCACGTCATCAGTCACGTTATTGTGACTAATGGTAGTTTTCAGTGAATGTCCTTAACCACGACTTATAAATGACAAATTATAAAAGAACATCACTAGGATTTTTAATTTATTAATTACTAGCTGTACCCGGCCACGCTTTGCTGTGCTCAGCAACCCTCTCCTGTCCCCCCGTCATACCTACCATTCTCCCTTCCCCATCCACTCGTCTTCCCAACCATTCCCACTCCCCTGTCCCCTTGTCCTCCCCACCACACCCCGCCCCCCCCCGCCACCATTACTCCCTCACCCTGTCCCCCCCACCATTCCCACTCCCTCATCCGATACATTCTCAAAGGATCTGATGTTCCCATCACAAAAATGGGAACACCAAATGGCTTAATATTCCCATCACTGACAAATAAGAACAGTTAAAAAAAACGAAATGAAAAAAAAATAATAAACTATACTCACGAAATGAACAGTATGCTAAACAACACAGCTCAATTCCAATGCAATGTCACACAAAATAATTAAATGAAATGAAAATAAATCAAAATCTATAACAATTTAATTTATCAATGCAATCGGAAACACTGAAATGGAATCGTAACATATTTAGAATAGCGTGTGTTGCTTTTATGTGCAGCAGATAGTGTTGTTTTTCCAAATAAAGCACGTTGTTACCTGCCGCAGGTGTGGCATGTATATAGTAAGTATAAAAACCACGCTCGTATGTGAATGGAACGTTGTGTCAAAATTTCAAGCAATCGGTGAAGTGCTTTCGGAGACTAGCGATTTTGAACAAACGAACATTTACATTTTTATTTATATAGATAAGTTGGTTTATCAGTTAAAATACATATTCAATATAACACCCATTTACTTAAATACGCGTCTGAACGCCTTCAACGCAAGAACTCTCAATATGTCTAAGCATGAAAGTATTTGGTTTTATGGCTTCCATTTCTCTTATGTTATGTTCTCTTGTGCGGCCTTCCCTCATGATGGTAAGGGGTAGTGGGCCTTACTGCTCGCCTTCCCTCATGATGGTAAGGGGTAGTGGGCCTTACTGCTCGCCTTCCCTCATGATGGTAAGGGGTGGTGGGCCTTACTGCTCGCCTTCCCTCATGATGGTAAGGGGTAGTGGGTCTTACTGCTCGCCTTCCCTCATGATGGTAAGGGGTGGTGGGCCTTACTGCTCGCCTTCCCTCATGATGGTAAGGGGTGGTGGGCCTTACTGCTCGCCTTCCCTCATGATGGTAAGGGGTAGTGGGTCTTACTGCTCGCCTTCCCTCATGATGGTAAGGGGTGGTGGGCCTTACTGCTCGCCTTCCCTCATGATGGTAAGGGGTAGTGGGCCTTACTGCTCGCCTTCCCTCATGATGGTAAGGGGTGGTGGGCCTTACTGCTCGCCTTCCCTCATGATGGTAAGGGGTAGTGGGTCTTACTGCTCGCCTTCCCTCATGATGGTAAGGGGTAGTGGGCCTTACTGCTCGCCTTCCCTCATGATGGTAAGGGGTAGTGGGTCTCACTGCTCGCCTTCCCTCATGATGGTAAGGGGTAGCGGGCCTTACTGCTCGCCTTCCCTCATGATGGTAAGGGGTAGTGGGTCTCACTGCTCGCCTTCCCTCATGATGGTAAGGGGTGGCGAGCAGTAAGGCCCGCCACCCCTTACCATCATGAGGGAAGGCGAGCAGTGAGACCCACTACCCTTTACCATCATGAGGGAAGGCGAGCAGTAAGGCCCACTACCCCCATCACCATCATGAGGGAAGGCGAGCAGTAAGGCCCGCTACCCCAGCACCATCATGAGGGAAGGTGCTCGCCTTCCCTCATGATGGTAAGGGGTAGTGGGCCTTACTGCTCGCCTTCCCTCATGATGGTAAGGGGTAGTGGGTCTCACTGCTCGCCTTCCCTCGTGATGGTAAGGGGTAGTGGGTCTCACTGCTCGCCTTCCCTCGTGATGGTAAGGGGTAGTGGGTCTCACTGCTCGCCTTCCCTCGTGATGGTAAGGGGTAGTGGGCCTCACTCCTCCGTCCACAAACGCCTACCAGCCCAAACAGGCGGTATATTATGCGCGTGGTTAGTATACATAGTGAATGTGAGAAGCGTACATAGCAGGAGTATAAGCCATGTACACAGTGTGCGATTGATCAGTAGACACTGTGGAGTTGAGCAGCATACGGAGTGGGAGTTGAGCCGTATGCACAGCAATAGGGTGAAAAGTATACACACCGTACCGCTGAGCAATGTACACAGTGTACGGTTGAGCCGTGTACACACTATGGAGTCGTACATTGTGGGTGTAAGGACTGCACACCGTGTGGGGATGACGACCCGTTATACTGGTTTCTATCGGGCGGCCAACCGTCCCCGTGACGTCATCAGGAGCACATCCAATCAAAACGCTTCCCGAGCCTGCTCGAACGCTCCCTACAATGCAAAACGTCTCGTGTTTTAAAAGTTTACCACAAGACTTTCATTGCGAACCAGCGAGAGTCTTGCTGATATATGAACATGCTTATACAATGTCACTATCTGTGTATAGTTTGAGACAAAATGGAGAGGAAGATATGTTTGAACCTGAGGTGCCGAGCCTGGATAAGCACGCGACGTACAGAAGCTTTACCTGTTCCTGGCTCCTGTGGTCGAGCACCTGAATGGTAATTGATAATTCACAAGAGCTCTTGTACTGGTCTCGCCCCAGCCGGTAATCTAGCGTGTCTTTGTTTACTTCTTGCGGGTCACTATGTTAGAGTGAGTTGCGTAGAGCAGTGTGAGCAGTGCAAGTGTGAACTTTCTTCATCACACCTGCTAACACTTGATCACCTGTGGTCATGAAGCAACAAGGATTATACTCCACCACCTCCCTGCCAGGGGTTAGCTGTCAACCCTGTCAAGGTGGTGGGGAGAGGAGGTCAGCTGTCAATGTGGTGGGGCAGGGTGTGGGTGGGGGGGTCAGCTGTTAAGATGGTGGGGAGAGGGGTCAGTTATCACGGTAGTGGGGAGGGATTAGCTAGGACATCCTGCAGTTCCTTGGGATAAGTGGCAGGATCTTTTCCTAGGAAAGAAGAGGATTATTTGGTGACTGCGTCTCCCAGACGGACATGACGACTGATCAGGTCACATACACTGACCTTCGTCTCTCTGGGGACAGCGCTGGATTAGTAGAAATCTTAATCTAAACATTATTTTGTCTTATAACTGTATACGACTTTCCAAGACACAACCTTCCAGTAATTTAGTGAGACGATATCGAGCGGTGTTCCCTTGAGGCGTGCGATTAGTCTAGCCACAGCTCCGGACTCACCGTTGTGGACGCTAATGACTGACCCTCGCGGCCCCCTAAGTGACTATTTACCTGCTAATTGGCTTAGTATCCATCGCAAAGGTGTATTGTTATGGCTTATACAAGGTTACTTCTCCCTGCCCGTCTGGTCGAGTTGGCCGCCTTGCTCACTGACAGGTTTGTGGAGACGAAGCTGTCAGTGAAGACGGAAGCTGCCCGTACCTGCGCCTACCCATACGTTACGTGCAGAGCTTAACAACAATAATAATAATACAGGATATATATAGCGCTCTACTTGCCATGTCCGCAAGCGTGCTAGCCGGCCAATGTTGGCATGCTCGCTAGTGACTGAATTGACTGTACCGATAATCCAAGGCGCCTGTCAGGTGAGCGGACAGCGCTTCGGATTCGTAGTCCTGAGGTTCCGGGTTCGATCCCCGGTGGAGGTGGAGACAAATGGGCAAAAAGTTTCTTTCACTCTGATGCCCCTGTTACCTAGCAGTAAACAGGTACCTGGGAGTTGGACAGCTGCTACGGGCTGCTTCCTGGGGGTGTGTAACGAAAAGAGGCCTGGTCGAGGACCGGGCCGCGGGGATGCTAAGGCCGGAAATCATCTCAAGATAACGGACCCCGTGTTTGTGGACATGATGTCCCCTCATGTCAAAGGCTTGACGTGTCATGGCCTGGCCCGAGAAGCATTACTTACAGATTATCATTAACGTTTTTCGTAAAATGTGTTGTCCAGCACCTGCCTTGACTCCCAGCTGGCGCTCCCTGGCTCCTAGGAGATAAGATGGCAACAGTGGCCCCGACCACAGTGATGGTGTCATGGTGGTGATGCTGGGTCCCACCCTTCACAACATACTATACTACTGGAGGCAGGGTCCCACCCTTCACAACATACTATACTACTGGAGGCAGGGTCCCACCCTTCACAACATACTATACTACTGGAGGCAGGGTCCCACCCTTCACAACATACTACTGGAGGCTGGGTCCCACCCTTCACAACATACAACTGGAGGCTGGGTCCCACCCTTCACAACATACAACTGGAGGCAGGGTCCCACCCTTCACAACATACTACTGGAGGCTGGGTCCCACCCTTCACAACATACAACTGGAGGCTGGGTCCCACCCTTCACAACATACAACTGGAGGCAGGGTCCCACCCTTCACAACATACTACTGGAGGCTGGGTCCCACCCTTCACAACATACAACTGGAGGCAGGGTCCCACCCTTCACAACATACTACTGGAGGCTGGGTCCCACCCTTCACAACATACAACTGGAGGCTGGGTCCCACCCTTCACAACATACAACTGGAGGCTGGGTCCCACCCTTCACAACATACAACTGGAGGCAGGGTCCCACTCTTCACAACATACAACTGGAGGCTGGGTCCCACCCTTCACAACATACTACTGGAGGCTGGGTCCCACCCTTCACAACATACAACTGGAGGCTGGGTCCCACCCTTCACAACATACAACTGGAGGCTGGGTCCCACCCTTCACAACATACTACTGGAGGCTGGGTCCCACCCTTCACAACATACCACTGGAGGCTGGGTCCCACCCTTCACAACATACCACTGGAGGCTGGGTCCCACCCTTCACAACATACCACTGGAGGCTGGGTCCCACCCTTCACAACATACTACTGGAGGCTGGGTCCCACCCTTCACAACATACCACTGGAGGCTGGGTCCCACCCTTCACAACATACAACTGGAGGCTGGGTCCCACCCTTCACAACATACTACTGGAGGCTGGGTCCCACCCTTCACAACATACCACTGGAGGCTGGGTCCCACCCTTCACAACATACAACTGGAGGCTGGGTCCCACCCTTCACAACATACTACTGGAGGCTGGGTCCCACCCTTCACAACATACTCTACCACTGGAGGCTGGGTCCCACCCTTCACAACATACTATACCGCTGGAGGCTGGGTCCCACCCTTCACAACATACAACTGGAGGCTGGGTCCCACCCTTCACAACATACTCTACCACTGGAGGCAGGGTCCCACCCTTCACAACATACAACTGGAGGCTGGGTCCCACCCTTCACAACATACTACTGGAGGCTGGGTCCCACCCTTCACAACATACTACTGGAGGCTGGGTCCCACCCTTCACAACATACTCTACCACTGGAGGCTGGGTCCCACCCTTCACAACATACTATACCGCTGGAGGCTGGGTCCCACCCTTCACAACATACTCTACCACTGGAGGCTGGGTCCCACCCTTCACAACATACTACTGGAGGCTGGGTCCCACCCTTCACAACATACTACTGGAGGCTGGGTCCCACCCTTCACAACATACAACTGGAGGCTGGGGTCCCACCCTTCACAACATACCACTGGAGGCAGGGTCCCACCCTTCACAACATACCACTGGAGGCTGGGTCCCACCCTTCACAACATACTACTGGAGGCAGGGTCCCACCCTTCACAACATACCACTGGAGGCAGGGTCCCACCCTTCACAACATACCACTGGAGGCTGGGTCCCACCCTTCACAACATACTACTGGAGGCAGGGTCCCACCCTTCACAACATACCACTGGAGGCAGGGTCCCACCCTTCACAACATACTACTGGAGGCTGGGGTCCCACCCTTCACAACATACCACTGGAGGCAGGGTCCCACCCTTCACAACATACCACTGGAGGCTGGGTCCCACCCTTCACAACATACTATACCACTGGAGGCAGGGTCCCACCCTTCACAACATACCACTGGAGGCTGGGTCCCACCCTTCACAACATACTATACCACTGGAGGCAGGGTCCCACCCTTCACAACATACCACTGGAGGCAGGGTCCCACCCTTCACAACATACCACTGGAGGCTGGGTCCCACCCTTCACAACATACTATACCACTGGAGGCAGGGTCCCACCCTTCACAACATACCACTGGAGGCAGGGTCCCACCCTTCACAACATACCACTTCAGGCTGGGTCCCACCCTTCACAACATACTATACCACTGGAGGCAGGGTCCCACCCTTCACAACATACCACTGGAGGCAGGGTCCCACCCTTCACAACATACCACTGGAGGCTGGGTCCCACCCTTCACAACATACTATACCACTGGAGGCAGGGTCCCACCCTTCACAACATACCACTGGAGGCAGGGTCCCACCCTTCACAACATACCACTGGAGGCAGGGGTCCCACCCTTCACAACATACTATACCACTGGAGGCTGGGTCCCACCCTTCACAACATACTCTACCACTGGAGGCTGGGTCCCATTCTTCACAACATACTCTACCACTGGCACAACTCTAGATGCTGCATAAGCTAAGGAAACCTTCGATAACATGCCCCAGGATGGGTGACTGGTCATATCGAGATAGGAGAAGAACAGCAGGTGAGAGGAAACATTTTAGAATAGGGAACAGAGTCGGGGTTTAACCCAGCTTGCATGACAAGTGTTTATAGAGCATTATGGTGGTTTTGAATTTTTTAAAATATATATATAATTTTTATTTGAATTTATTTTGTTTATATATATATATTTTTTTAATTTGTGTACGAGAGCGGTGGAGGTGGAGCACATATCATCTTGAGAATGTGTGTATTTCTGGGTCTCCTGTGTGTCACTTTAGGACGGAAGTGGTGTTCAAGGTGTTATAACTCATAACAGTTATAACACAGAGTGTGGGCTATGTGGAGTGATTGTATATTACCACTTTAATGGAGGGTTTCACCGGTGTGACAATCCTGCCAGTGTGTGTTGGAAACTTATCTTTGTGCTCTGCTTTGTATATGATGCAGTTTTAATTGGTTTGTTTTGGCCGCTAGGAAGAGTGTAAGTGTTAAGTGATGAGTGTATTAGGGCTTTGTATAAGTGTATCTTCGAGTGTGTTTGTGTATGTGTTCTTGAAGTGATTTCTGTGCGAAGGTGTGTTTTGATGCGGTGGGTGTGTACTCACCTACTTGTACTCGCCTATTTGTGCCTGCAGGCCTATTTCTCCATCATACTTGCTTTTAAAGTTAGGATTGGAGTTAGCTTCTACAATCTTCTCCTTTAGGTCATTTTATTTACTCACTAATCTTACGCTTAAAGAAAACTTTCTAACATGTCAATGACACATCCGAGTCTCAAGCTTCCATCCGTGCCCCCTTGATCTGTTGTTATTCATTGTAAACATTTCTTCAGTTTCCACCTTGTCATTAGTATTTTATACGTCTGTATCATGTCCCCCCCTCTCCCTCCTCCTTTCTAACGTCATCAGGTTTAGTTCCTTCAGTCTGTCTTCGTTCATAATTCCTCGCAGCTCTGGAACGAGTCTCGTAGCAAACTTTTGCACATTTTTTAGCTTATTTTTTTTGGTAGAAGGGGTTTCACTATGGGGCGGGGTACTCTAAGACTAGCTTCATATAGGCGGTATACAGTGATCTAAAAGACTCGTTATTCAAGTTTGTGAAGAATGTTCTGACTATTGCCAGAGTAGAGTATACGGCTGACGGTATTCTATTTATATGAGCCTCTGGAGTTAGGTTTGGTGTTATGTCCACTCCCAGGTCTTTTTCTTTCGACGTTATAGGGAGATAGTTTCCCTTCGTCGTATATTGGCCTTTCGGTCTCCTGTTCCCATTTCCATCACCTTGCATTTGTTTGTGTTGAACTCAAGCAGCCATTTCTCGGACCATCTCTGTAACGTATACAAGTCATACTGGAGAATCTTGCAATCCTCATCTGTCTCAACCCTCCTAAGTTTTGCATCATCTGCGAACATTGACATAAAAGACTCGACTCTTGCAGTCAAGTCATTTACATAAATGAGGAATGAAATGGGTCCGAGCAGCGATCCTTGAGGCACCCCGCTTGTTACTCTACGCCAGTCCCACTCCTCACCCCACATTGTTACTCTGACACCTATGTGTCAGGTAATTCCTTACCCATGATAGTACGTTTCCGTCTACTCCCGCCTGCTTCTCAAGTTTATATAGTAGCCTTCTGTGTGGTACTATATCAACGGCTTTTTGGCAATCTAGAAATATGTGATTCACCCCATCCATCTGTCTTGCCTTATTTTCGTTACCTTAATCATGCAAGTCCAGGATGTTCATCAGGCATGACTTAACTGCTCTAAAGCCGTGCTGTTGTTTACTTACAAACCTAATTGTTTCTAAGTGTGCAACTAGTCTTAACCTTATAATTCTTTCCAGTACTTTGCAAAGGATGGTTTTGAGTGACACTGGTCTGTAGTCAAATGCCTCTTCTCTATCTCCTTTCTTCTCGATTGACACTACATTTGCCTTCTTCAAGCAGCTAGGCAATTCCGCCTGTGCATGTGACTCATTATAGATTAGTGCTAGAGGTATGCTGAGGGCCTGTGCTCATTCTTTTAACAGCCGTGGTGATACTCTATCAGGCCCAGTTACTTTAGCTACATCCAGTGATGCTAGTTGTATTCTTACTTCTCCTGCTGTTACCTCAATATTTACAAGTTTCTCACCAGGGGCAGCTTCATCATCTAGCTCTGGGAGCAGTTCAGGCTCAGTAGTGAACACTCCATGGAAGCTGCCATTGAGCTCCTCACAAATTTCTTTATAAGTTTCTGTATACTGGCCTCTCCTTGTTCGTAACCTGGTCACTTGGTCACTCACTGTCATATTTCTTCTTACATGGCTATGTGGGAGTTTCGGTTGGCTCTTGGCTTTAGAGACAATATCATTTTCATAGTTTCTGGCAATCTTCTTATGTTTATGTAGTCATTCCTGGTCCTGTTGCATCTATTCCGGTTTACCTCTGTCCTTTAACCTGCTTGATGGGGTTCTGGGAGTTCTTCTACTCCCTTTGCCTTTTGTATTTCCTCCTAGTTCTTGCTTTTGCTTCCTGGCACTGTCTGTTGAACCCCGGGTCATTATATGTTGTCCTACTTTTTCCCTGAATGGTGGTATGAATCTCTCTTCTGCCGCTTTGCACTTCTTCAGGTTTACTTAGTCCATCATTTCCTGGACCGTCTTCCCTCTAGGTTCCTCCTTCCATTGCACACTTCCCGGAAACTCTTACTTTTAAGTAGTCTCCCTTTTAATAGTCTGGTCTCCCTTCCCCGACTCCTTGTCTTATAAGCACTGTTCTGAGTTCCATCTTGAAGTGGAATACCAGGACACAATGGTCACTTGCTCCAAGTGGTACTTCATGCTCTAAGTTCTCAATGTCTTCCTTATTCTGGGTGAAGATCAAGTCCAGTAGGCTTTGTGTATCTTCTCCCGTTTCTCTTGTGTCCTCCTTTACATGTTGTGTTAACAAGTTTCTTTCTACAACTTCCACTAATTTCGCTCCGCACGTTTTGTCCCCACCATGAGGATTTCTGGATTCCCAGTCAATCTCTCCATGATTTAGGTCCCCCATGACTAGAAGTTTAGCTCTCATTCTGTGTGCCACTGTTGCTGCTCTCTTCAATGTGTCCATTCATGCTTTGTTGTTGTTATCATATTTCTGTCTGAGGGCTTCTGTTGTTTGGGGGGGGGGGGTTGTAAATGACCAGGCCCACAATTATTTATCCATCTTCTGTCACCGTCCCAATTATGAAGTCTGGGGTATGCGTTTTCACTCTGATTTTCGAGTTCTTCGAACTTCCACTCCCATTTAACTAGGAATGCAACTCCTCCTGCTTGACTTTGTTCGTCTTTCTTTCCTTATCACTTGGAATCCTCCTGGGAATATTGCATCAGAGATCATATCATTTATTTTCGTTTCCACTATTGCAATGAAATCTGTTCATTTTCACTTACTCTTACTTTAATTTCTTTTGCTTTGTTTGTAACTCCGTCTGCGTTAGTGTACCAAATCTTCAGGCCCATCCTGGACACCCTATTCCCAGAGATTTCAGTGTCAGGGAGTATTTGGGAGTCAGGGTGTGGGTGGGGGTCAGAGAGAGGTTGGGGGGGGGGTCAGGTAGATGTATTCACCTAGTTGTGCTTGCGGGGGTTGAGCTCTAGCTCTTTGGTCCCGCCTCTCAACTGTCAATCAAGAGGTGTACAGGTTCCTGAGCCTATGGGCTCTATCATATCTACACTTGAAACTGTGTATGGAGTCAGCCTCCACCACATCACTGCCTAATGCATTCCATCCGTTAACTACTCTGACACTGAAAAAGTTCCTTCTAACGTCTCTGTGGCTCATGTGGGTACTCAGTTTCCACCTGTGTCCCCTTGTTCGCGTCCCACCAGTGTTGAATAGTTTATCCTTGTTTACCCGGTCGATTCCTCTGAGGATTTTGTAGGTGTGATCATGTCTCCCCTTACTCTTCTGTCTCCAGTGTCGTAAGGTGCATTTCCCGCAGCCTTTCCTCGTATCTCATGCCTCTTAGTTCTGGGACTAGTCTAGTGGCATACCTTTGAACTTTTTCCAGCTTTGTCTTGTGCTTGACAAGGTACGGGCTCCATGCTGGGCCGCATACTCCAGGATTGGTCTTACCTATGTGGTGTACAAGATTCTGAATGATTCCTTACACAGGTTCCTGAACGCTGTTTCTGATGTTAGCCAGCCTCGCATATGCCGCAGACGTTATTCTTTTTATGTGGGCTTCAGGAGACAGGTTTGGTGTGATATCAACTCCTAGATCTTTCTCTCTGTTCGTTTCATTAAGTACTTCACCTCCTATTCTGT
>WNGS01012582.1:9050-38684 GCA_020271785.1 Procambarus virginalis
TGAGGGTCACCTGTACCTCACCTTCTGGGCTGCCCTTCGCCCTCCACTCGCTCTCCTGTTCCATGACGAGGTGATCATTTCCCAGGCCGGCGGACGTCTCCTCGTCGGCCTTATCAGATCCACTCCCTCCTCGTCCGTCGCACTGCCTCGGCGTTACAGCACAGACAGGGAACGCCTCCATGGCGATTCCTTTCTCGTCCCCACAGGCGTCGAACACTTCGCCTTTCTTCTCTAGGTGCTCCAAGCACTCCTCGTCCTTCACGAGGTTCGGTAGGACACGTCCTCCACATGCGTCATTTCCAAAATGACCTGTGCCTCCCTCGTGGGCATCGTCGCACAGACCCCCACTACTAGGGTTTGGCATCCATAAACCGAACTCAGGGTTACCTGGTGTAGGGGCATCTGCACTGGGCCTCCCACAGTGGTCACACTTGCCTCACCTACACAGGTATTCTCGTGACACTCAGGGAAAAGGGTTCTGCTCACCAGGGTAAATTCCGCCCAGTATCTCTCAGCATCATTACCGGGATGGGGTCTGCGTCCCCCACCCTTACAGTTCCCTCACGCACGAACGGGTTAGCCTCCTTCTTCCTACGTACGGGTCCATCCCGCACTCCTTCGGCTAACTGGTCCTCTACCCGCACAAAAGCAACGTAACCCCGCTGCTTAGGACGTCTGCATTCGCGCGCCATGTGTCCTATTAACCCGCAGTTGAAACAACGGATCCTTCTTCTTCCGCGGACTCCTCTTGCGCCTTCCAAAGACTCGTGCTCAGCATCTCCGGCCGTGACGATAACAAGATCTCTTGAGCTCTCCCTCGGTGACTTCTTCGGCGGTTCCACAGCACTCTTCTGTCCTCTGCTGTCTCCATTGAGGGGTAGGACTTAGGATAACTCGGTCCTGTCCTCCAACCGTCCGACCTTCTATTACTCCTCCCATAACTGGAGAATGCGGGCGGTCGGTGCTGTCCCTCTCGACATGGACGTAAAGCTTCCTCTAGCATGTCTGCTCGATCGGCTGCGGCTCTCGGGTCCTTGATGTCCGCTTCCTTTACTCTCACCCTAATCTCGGAGAGAGCACGGACATAAACTTTCCATGACCATCAGCCCCTTGATCTGTTCAGCCGATCTTGCTCCTTCTGACTCCAGCCATTTCACGAATTTCCTTTCCATGTCCCTCGCCGTCTCCGCATACGATTTTCCTGGCGATCGGGTACATTCTCTAAACCTTTTCCTATAGCACTCCGGCGTCAGCTTGAACGAATGGAGCACGGCCCGTTTTACTGCATCATAGTTGGTACACTCCTGGAGATCGAGCATGTTATAAGCTTCACGAGCTTCACCAGTGAGCCTTCCTTGAACTAGCTCCGCCCACTCTGCCCTCGGCCACTTCTTCAACGTAGCGACCTTCTCAAAGTGCTCGAAGAATCCCTCAGCCTCATTAGGCACGAAGACGGGCAAATCCCTCTCTCTCACTCGGCGGTCTTCCTGCTGTTGTGGTGGGGCAGTTGGAACTAGTCCTAGCTCAGCTCGCTTCAGCTCAATCTCCTTGTTCGCTTCAACCTCCTGCAGCTTCGTCCTAGCTTCTATTTCGCGCCCCTCTCGTCAGCTGTGCCTCTCGTTCTTCCCTGCGCAGCTGTGCTTGTGCCTCTCGTTCTTCTCGTTGCTGCTGTGCCTCTCTCTCTGCTTCCTCGCGCTTCAGCTGTGCTTCTCTCTCTGCTCCTCGCGCCTCAGCTGTGCTTCTCTTCTTCTCGGCGCAGCTGTGCTTCTCTCTCTGCTTCCTCGCGCCTCAGCTGTGCTTCTCTTTCTTCTCGTGCAGCTGTGCTTCTCTTTCTCTCGTTCAGCTGTGCTTCCCTTTCTTCTCTGCGCAGCTGTGCTTCTATCTGCATCTTCATTATTTCTAGCTTGATACTGCGCCTGCTGCCACTGGATCCCCGGCTGCTGCCACCGGTACTCAAGTTCTCTCCTCCACTGGCAGGTGTCTGTGGCCGCTCCTCTCCTAAGGCTTCATCACGTGCCTTGAGCTGTGCCATGATCTCAAGTCTTCTCTCTCCCACTTTGGAAGCTCTCAACTTGATCCCAAAGTGGTCGGCGATCGTCTGTAGCTGTGCCTTGGTGCACTCCTCCAGTACTTGCTCGTCTCTCGTGTCTATAAACCTGGCTACTTTATCACCCTCCATCTTGTGACAATGAGTGAAAACTTGGCCTGATATTTAATACCACAATTACCACCTTGATCTTGTTCTTAATCCTGGTAAGGTCGCCAATGTCGGGGTTTCACCGGTGTTCTCGTTAGAGAAGGGTTAAAGCAACAATAGACTGGATCTCCTTTCCAGGTGGTTGCTCCAACAATAACCCTTACTCACCGTCGTTCGGCGGGTCTTCCCTCAATCCTCTAGGCTCCACTGCTGGCCTCGGAGAGTACCCCAGTCGGTCTCACAACCGGCCTTTATATTGTAAGATGAGTGGGGGCACAGATCGTTCCCTCAATCTGTGGCCCGCCCCGACACCGAACTCTTATACAGCCTTCAAGGTCGCCAACTGGTTTTTTTAGATGTCCAGTAACATTGCAGTGGTCAGGTGTAATTGTGGCAAGAGCAAATCCAGTAATATAGTATCAGGCAGGTCACTCTACTTTATATCATTACACGGTCACAAGATAAATGGAGGGGATGATATCAAACACCAAAGAGTTTTGGTATTTTACTTAAAAAACAACGAGAAATATATATGCATCAATGTATCAGGAATAATATATGACAATTGCTCCACTCATAGCGTAATAATCTAGAGCGCACCGATATGGTAACATCGGCACGTGTCACCTGTCAGACTCAGCTGACCGGCCCCTCGCGATCGTGGGAACAGACTAGTACTTGTTTTCTAATTGTCACGATCCCCGTTTATTTAACTTTTTCCAAAACACTATTCAACGTTCACATGGTTTACTTATGATTTCACTGGCCTCACGATTAACATCTTATTCACAATACTCTTACAGTGACTTTTCACCGTACCAAAAGATTACTCTATTCTTAATAATATTTAGTGTGAATGCACTCACTTGATCACTGAACTTTTCTTTATATCTATACTTTCTCGTAAAGAGATATCACTGACAATCACTTCGCGTATATGATATTATTCAGTACACAGTCATGTCATATATAAATCAGTAATCAAAGTTCAGGCATATATATATATACATCATGAAGATCAATACACAGGCATTTATATTAATAGATTATAGAGATCAACACACGGGCATTTATATCGATAGAATATAGTGATCAACACACGGGCACTTATATCAATAGATTATAGAGATCAATCCACAGGCATTTATATCAATAGATTATAGAGATCAATACACCAATATCTGGTTTACTACCAATATATATATAATAATAATACTCACTGGAGATTAATAATAGTCACAATAAATTCTCTGATGAATCTTGGTGCTTGCACACACCCACACATAGATATATATGTTAACTGATACTGTGAGCGCACTGGGTAGCCTCACCACATACTGTGCTCTTTGTGACTTAAACTCAGGTGAGACTTGCTCACGACATATAAAATATCCTGACAAGAATATATGTATGTATGTATATATAGCTAACTAAATGGGAAATGGGAGGGTAACTGTAAACACCTACTTCACCTATCCTAGGATGACAGTTGGGTTGTAGCTCCTGGTCCAGGCTCTCGCCTCGTTCACCATCCAGAAACACAAGCCCCACGCCTTAGGATGTCGCGTCTCGCCGCTTCTGTACACAGCAGGTCCGTGCTCCTTCCTCTACAGTACGTCGCATGGTCGAAGTCGGTCTCCTGGCCGTCAACTTTCCTCCCAACTACGGCAGCCAGCCTACGTCTCGGCGGTCGTCGTACGTTTCCCAATTAGTCCTTGTCACTGTACTCCCAGAGTAACTGCCTCTCACCACTACGAAGTCACGGTGAAGTTACCAGCCGTACCAGACGATGCTGCTTAAGCTTCACACGCACAGCACCCGACTTCAGAGCACTTGAAGCTCACAACACTGTCAATTCCCTCGTCGTCTAGATATATCGCTAGGTATTTGGGAAGACTTCTCGACGTGCTTGCATTCAACTGTTGACTCGTAGGGTTCCATGAAGGTGGGGTTACTGTCAAACTTGACAGGATCGTCGGTCACACGTTCAACCTGGTTGGCAAGGCTGTCAACCCGGTTCCCTCACGGTAGGTGGCCCGGCCACTAAGCTGTCTCTTATACTGGTGAACTGCCAACGACGACACACGTCGATGCCCGGCCCACTTCTTGCAACACACCTGTCCCTGAGCACTTGTTGCTCAATATTCTGTCAATTCCTTATCTGAGCCACTTCTGGGTTGCAGGAAGACCTCACAGAGTGCGTGCCAACAACTGGAGACGCTTAAATCCACCGGAGTTCGGTAAATCCGTCACTCTGACAGGATGACCGATCGCGCGTCCTACCTCTCGGACGTGTCGTGAAAGACTGATGTCGTCTGGCGCCAACACGGGCGGACCCCCTATGCCTATGTGACGTCACTTTTCCCAAAGTTGGTTTTCATTGGCTCCCCGTGCCATGTCGCTGACGGTGACCAATCTGGCGCCACTGACGTCACACAGTTTTGGCGGGAGAACAGACTTGCCAGCGCCATATTGGCTCCCTAAAGGGCCTATCCCACAGGACAAAATGCTACATTTTCGCAAATTTCTCGGCTCTTTGAGAATACTGTTCTCTCCCACATATGTTCAATTGTTGCCTGCAATGTAGAGAACGCTCGGGAATAGTGGACATGACTCTTACAGCAGGCGTGGGAGAATTAGAAGGGTGGGAACACCGTCACAATATATATATATATATATATATATATATATATATATATATATATATATATATATATATATATATATATATATATATATATATATATACGACTGAAAACTCCACACCCCAGAAGTGACTCGAACCCAGACAGCCAGAACCACAATGCACCATGGCATACCTGGTTCTTTAATCACTTGACCACAGTGACTGTATACAAGATATTGGTAGCCGAGGCTATATCCCCAACGTCCTGACATCACTTGATGGTAAACTTGGTCATAGATATTTCATCGAATCACCTCACTTTGTGGGGTCACGTAACCCCACAAAGTAAGGAGATTGAATGAAATATCTTTGCCCAAACATCCCACCAAGTGCTGTTGGGTCGTTGGGGATATAGCCTTGGCTACTAATGACTTTTGTATAGTCATGTTTGTCAACAGGTTTAAGAACTAGGTACGCCATGGGTATCGTGAGGTTATCTTGAGATGATTTCGGGGCTTTAGTGTCCCCGCGGCCCGGTCCTCGACCAGGCCTCCACCCCCAGGAAGCAGCCAGTTACAGCTGACTAACACCCAGGTACCTATTTTACTGCTAGGTAACAGGGGTATAGGGTGAAAGAAACTCTGCCCATTGTTTCTCGCCGGCGTCTGGGATCGAACCCAGGACCACAGGATCACAAGTCCAGTGTGCTGTCCGCTCGGCCGACCGGCTCGACCACTGGTGCATAGTACTCCTGGCTGTCTGGGTTCGAATGCTTCTGGGGTGTGTAGTTTTCAGTTGCATATTGGTTGGGACCATTCAAGCTTGCTCGCATTTGTGTTGTTCATGTGGCCCCAAAAAGTGAGGTGATTCGATGAAATATCTATTCGCAAGCTTACCACCAGGTGCTATCAGGTCGCTAAGGAAATAGCCTCGGCTACCAATGACTTTTGTACAGTCACGGTGGTCGAGTGTTAAAGAACCAGGTACGCCATGGTGCATAGTGCTTCTGGCGGTCTGGGTTCGAATCCTTCTGGGGTGTGGAGTTTTCCGCATAGAGCATCCAACCCGTACCTTGTCAAGCACAAGACGAAGCAGGATAAAGGTTAGAGGTATGCCACTTAGTTAGTCTCAGAACTAGGAGTCATGAGTTACAAGGAAAGGCTGCATGAGATGCACCTAACGACACTGGAAGACAGAAGGGTAAAGGCGGACATGATCACTACCTACAAGATTCACAGAGGAATTGACAAAGTAGATAAGGATAAACATTTCAACACGGGTGGTAAGCGAACAAGGTGACACAGGTGGAGACTGAGTACCCAAATGATTGACAGGGACGTAAGAAAGAACTTTTTCAGTGTCAGAGAAGTTAACAAGTAGAATGTATTAGGCAGTGATGTAGTGGAGGCTGACTCCATACACAGTATCAATTGTAGATATGATAGAGCCCAGTAGGCTCAGGAATCTGTACATCAGATGATTGACGGTTGAGAGGTGGGACCAAAGAACCAGAGATCAACCCCTGCAAGCACAACTAGGTGAGTACACACACGCACACACACACACACACACACACACACACACACACACACACACACACACACACACACACACACACGAGGGGAGTCTCGTAGCCTGGTGGATAGTGCACAGGGCTCGTAATTCTGTGGCACGGGTTCGATTCCCGCACGAGGCAGAAACAAATGGGCAAAGTTTCTTTCACCCTGAATGCCCCTGTTACCTAGCAGTAAATAGGTACCTTGGAGTTAGTCAGCTGTCACGGGCTGCTTCCTGGGGTGTGTGTGTGTGGTGTAGAAAAAAAAAGTAGTTAGTAAACAGTTGATAGACAGTTGAGAGGCGGGCCGAAAGAGCAATGCTAAACCCCCGAAAACACAACTAGGTGAATACAACTAGGTGAATACACACACACACACACACACACAAAGCGCAAAAGTGCAAGGAAGCAGCAAACAAGTTTGTCCCAGCCCAAAAGGAAAACAGTGAAATGAAGATGAGAAACCCATGGTTTAATCAGAGATGTAGGCTAGCTAAGCAACAAAGTAAAAGGGCATGGAGAAACTATAGGAATAACAGGACACTGGAGAGCAGAGAAAGATACCAGATTGCCAGGAATGAATATGTCAGGGTGAGAAGAGAGGCGGAAAGACAATACGAAAACGACATCGCAAGCAAGGCAAAGACTCAACCTAAATTGCTGCATAGCCACATCAGGAGAAAAACAACAGTAAAGGAACAGGTTATGAAATTAAGGATAGGGGCAGAAGGATTCACTACAAGCGACAAGGAAGTATGTGAGGAACTGAATAAGAAATTCCAAGAGGTCTTCACCCTAGAACAAGGAGAAATCCCAGAGTTAGGAGAGGGGATAGCTAACCAGGAACCACTGGAAGAGTTTGAGATTACAAGCGGGGAAGTAAGAAAGTGTTTACTAGAGTTGGATGTGACAAAGGCTATAGGCCCAGATGGAATCTCTCCTTGGATACTTAAGGAAGGAGCAGAAGAACTGTGCCTACCACTCTCCATAGTGTATAACAAATCTCTGGCAACAGGGGAACTGCCAGAAATTTGGAAAGCAGCTAATGTAGTCCCGATATACAAGAAAGGGGATAGACAGGAGGCACTGAATTACAGGCCAGTGTCCCTAACCTGCATACCATGCAAGCTGATGGAGAAGATTGTGCGAAGAAAGCTAGTGGAACACCTGGAGCGAAGGAACTTTGTAACACAGCATCAACATGGGTTCAGGGATGGCAGGTCCTGCCTCACAGGGTTACTTGAATTCTACGACCATGCTACAAAAATAAGGCAAGAAAGAGAAGGGTGGGCAGACTGCATATTTTTGGATTGTCAGAAAGCCTTTGATACAGTGCCACACAAGAGGCTAGTGAAAAAGCTGGAGATGCAGGCTGGAGTGAAAGGGAAGGTACTCCGTTGGATACAGGAGTACCTAACCAACAGGAGACAAAGAGTCAGTGTGAGGGGTGAGGTCTCAGATTGGCGAGACGTTACGAGTGGAGTCCCGCAGGGGTCAGTCCTTGGACCTATACTGTTTCTGATATATGTAAATGATCTCCCAGAGGGTATAGAATCGTTTCTCTCAATGTTTGCCGATGATGCAAAAATTATGAGGAGGATTGAAACTGAGGACGATAGTAGGAGGCTACAAGACGACCTAGACAGACTGAGTGAATGGTCCAACAAATGGCTGTTGAAGTTCAACCCGAGTAAATGCAAAGTAATGAAACTAGGCAGTGGAAACAGGAGGCCAGACACAGGATACAGAATAGGAGATGAAGTACTTAATGAAACGGACAGAGAGAAAGATCTAGGAGTTGATATCACACCAAACCTGTCTCCTGAAGCCCACATAAAAAGGATAACATCTGCGGCATATGCGAGGCTGGCTAACATCAGAACAGCGTTCAGGAACCTGTGTAAGGAATCATTCAGAATCTTGTACACCACATATGTAAGACCAATCCTGGAGTATGCAGCCCCAGCATGGAGCCCGTACCTTGTCAAGCACAAGACGAAGCTGGAAAAAGTCCAAAGGTATGCCACTAGACTAGTCCCAGAACTAAGAGGCATGAGTTACGAGGAAAGGCTGCGGGAAATGCACCTTACGACACTGGAAGACAGAAGAGTAAGGGGAGATATGATCACAACCTACAAAATCCTCAGAGGAATCGACCGGGTAGACAAGGACAAACTATTCAACACTGGGGGGACGCGAACAAGGGGACACAGGTGGAAACTGAGTACCCACATGAGCCACAGAGACGTTAGAAGGAACTTTTTCAGTGTCAGAGTAGTTAACGGATGGAATGCATTAGGCAGTGATGTGGTGGAGGCTGACTCCATACACAATTTCAAGGGTAGATATGATAGAGCCCAGTAGGCTCGGGAATCTGTACACCAGTTGATTGACAGTTGAGAGGCGGGACCAAAGAGCCAAAGCTCAACCCCCGCAAGCACAAATAGGTGAGTACAAATAGGTGAGTACACACACACACACACACACACAACACAACACACCACACACACACACACTAACTGCTGGTGACATGGTAGTAACCTGCTGGTGACATGGTAGTAACCTGCTGGTGACACAGTAGTAACCTGCTGGTGACATGGTAGTAACCTGCTGGTGACATGGTAGTAACCTGCTGGTGACATGGTAGTAACCTACTGGTAACATGGTAGTAACCTGCTGGTGACATGGTAGTAACCTGCTGGTGACATGGTAGTAACCTGCTGGTGACATGGTAGTAACCTGCTGGTGACATGGTAGTAACCTGCTGGTGTCATGGTAGTAACCTGATGGTGTCAAGGTAGTAACCTGCTGGTGACATGGTAGTAACTGCTGGTGACATGGTAGTAACCTGCTGGTGACATGGTAGTAACCTGCTGGTGTCATGGTAGTAACATGCTTCATACCTGGTTGATGGGGTTCTGGGAGTTCTTCTAATCCCCAAGCCCGGCCCGAGGCCAGGCTTGACTTATGACTGTTTGGTCCACCTGGCTGTTGCTTGGAGCGGCCCGCAGCCCCACATACCCACCACAGCCCGGTTGGTCCAGCACTTCTGAAGAAACAATGTAGTTTTCTCTTGAAGATGTCCACGGTTGTTCTGACAATATTTCTGATGCTCGCTGGTAGGACGTTGAACAACCGCGGACCTCTGATGTTAATACAATGTTCTCTGATTGTGCCTATGGCACCTCTGCTCTTCACTGGTTCCATTCTGCATTTTCTTCCATATCGTTCACTCCAGTCTGTTATTATTTTACTGTGCAAATTTGGGACCTGTCCCTCCAGTATTTTCCATGTGTATGTTATTTGGTATCTCTTTCGTCTCCTTTCTAGTGAGTACATTTGGAGAGCTTTGAGACGATCCCAATAATTTAGGTGCTTTATCTAGTCTATGCGTGCCGTATATATTCTCTGTATTCCCTCTATTTCAGCAATCTCTCCTGCTCGAAAGGGAGAAGTGAGTACTGAGCAATACTCAAGACTGGACAACACAAGTGATTTGAAGAGTACAACCATTGTGATGGGATCTCTGGACTTGGTGGTTCTCGTAATCCATCCTATCATTTTTCTGGCAGACGCAATACTTGCTTGGTTATGCTTACTAAGCGGTAGGTCGTCGGACATCAATATTCCCAAATCCTTGACATGCTGTTTATTCTATTATGGGCAGATTCGATAGTGTTTTGTACCCTGTATCGTGTTTCAGATCCTCATTTTTGCCGTATCTGAGTACCTGGAATTTATCACAGTTAAACATCATGTTATTTTCTGCTGCCCAATCGAAAACTTTTTTAATGTCTGTCTCTAGTTTTTCAATGTCTTCAGCAGAGGTAATTTTCATGCTGAATTTTGTATCATCTGCAAAGAATGACACAAAGCTGTTATTTGTATTTTTGTCTATATCTGATATGAGAATAAGGAACAGCAGTGGTGCATGGACTGTACTTTGAGGTACAGAGATTTTACCTGCTCTCGGACTCGATTTTATTTGATAGATTGTTACTCTCTGTGTTTTGTTCGACAGGAAATTGAGTATCCAGCTTCCTACTTTACCAGTTATACCCATTGGCCTCATTTTGATTGCAATCACAGCATGGTCACATTTGTCGAATGCCTTTGCAAAGTCTGTGAATACAACATCTGCATTCTGTTTTTCTTCAAATGCCTCAGAGATTTTGTCATAATGGTCAATTAGCTGTGAGAGGCATGATCTTTCTACTCTAAATCCATGCTGACCTGGATTGTGGAGGTCATTGGTTTCCATGATTCTAGTGACCTGACTCCTGATCACTCTCTCAATGCTTTTATTATGTGGGACGTTAGTGCAAGTGGTCTATAATTCTTTGCCAATGCATTGCAATTGCATTGCAATGCCCCTCTCTTGTGTAGAGGGGCTATGTCTGCTGCTTTCAGCGCATCTGGTATCTCCCCCGTGTCCAAGCTCTTCTTCCACACTATACTGAGTGCCTGTGCTACTGGCACTTTGCATTTCTTTATAAATATTGACTTCTATGTGTCTGGACCCGGGGCTGAGTGCATGGGCATAGTCTATTTCTCTTCCAAAATCTGCTACGCTCGTGTTGATATCCGTTATATTTACAGGTGTTTGGATATCACTCATAAAGAAATTGTCCGAATCTTCCACTTTCATGATGTGCATCGGGGTGCTAAACATGTCCTCATACTGTTTTTTAGGATCTCACTAATTTCTTTGTCATCCTCAGTGTATGAACCTTCACGAATACGAATAGGTCCAATAATGGTAGTGTTTTTTTTTATTTTGATTTAGCATATGTGAGTTTTGGGTTTGTTTTTGGGTTATTTTTGTGATATTTTGGGCTTTTCTTTATTTCGTGAATTGCTTTCTGTTCTAGTTCCCTTTCTTCAGTCTGATAGGAATGCTTCAGTCTCTGTTCGATTTCTTCAATCTCCCTGTTTAAATTATTTCTTCTTTGTATGGAGTGTCGTGTCTGCTTAAGCATTTCCGTTAATTTCTTCCTCCTTCTTTGTAATGTCGTCTGCGTTCTCTTTCTACATTTGACCTTCTTTTGGCTTTCCTCAAAGGAACATGTTTCAGACAGATTTCATATGCTTCAGAAGTCAGTTTTTCTAGATCTATCTAGAAAAACTCCCAGTCTATCCTTTTATTATTAAAATTGAATTTATTGAATAACCCTTCTCGCTTGTTGATTCTCTTGGACCTACTACCGTTATTAATGTTAGTTTTTACCTCAATGAGCTTGTGGTCCGAGTATGTAGTCTCTGATTAGCTCATCACTGTTCGTGAATATCAGGTCCAGATTGTTTTCGTTCCTACTTGGTTCTGTAATCTGCTGACTGAGCGAGAATTTGTCACAGAATCTCAGTAGTTCTCTGACCTGTGGTTGGTTATTTCCAGGTTGATTTCCTGCTATAATGTTATTGTTTACTATTCTCCTTTATAAACTTGGTACATTGAAGTCTCCAGGGAAGATAATATCTGGTACTGGGTTTGCTAGGTTATCAAGGATATTCTCTATTTTGTGGATCTGTTCAGTGAGTTCCTCAACTGTTGCGTCTGGCAGTTTGTATATTAAAATAATAAGTAGATTAATATTTTCTACCTTGATTCCAAGTACCTCTACCACCTCATAAGACGAGTTCAGGAGCTCTGTTCATGCCAGCTCCTCTTTAAAATACAGACCTACTCCTCCACTTGATCTAATTATTCTGTCACATCTATATAGATTATAATTCGGAATCCAGATTTCACTACTCATGTGGTCTTTTGTGTGGGTTTCTGTAAATGCACCAAATAACGAGTTCGATTCTATTTGGAGGCCATTTATGAACTTAACTTTATTTCTTGATTTTTATTTCACGCCTTGTACGTTTGCAAATATGAATGATTCCCCACATTGCGTGTCACGTCTGGTGGGCTTTGGTAGTTTTCCCCCCACTCTACCCAGGTCAGGGTGTGTTGTTTTCGAAGTGGTTCGTCCCGTTTTGGAAGTAATACGGGTGTTGTGTGGTGTAGTACCTGTGTGCTTGTGGATAATTTGAATTCCAGTCTTGTGGGTATCTCCCTTCCCTTCTATAATCCTGTAGTGGTTCCATCTGACTGTTCCTCTCTCTTATATTTTCTACTCTGTTTCTGCCTTCCTCTAAAAAATTTCCAGTAGTGTCATATTGATCTTCCCGTCTATAACGCTGTGTACCTCTCACGTGGAATTCCGGACAATGAAGATCGTAGCATTTTTGTCCCTAATTGAAAATTGACATAATTTAGGGTGAAAGTATCTACACCACTTTCCAAACGGCATGTACCCCTCGGCAACATGTTCCTGCATTTTCGAGGATGCAGAAAATTGCATTTTGCTCCTAATTTTCCATATATGCATATTCCATGAGGGTAGAATTTGTAAATATTTTCAGTTTTTTACGTTTTTCAAGGTGTTTATACCTGTGCCGGTCTTGTCTACCTCTTCATTGGAGCCATTTCCGTCTTTCGTCCCAATTCCTTCATTTATGCACTCTGTCTCACTGTTGCACTCATTGTTTATATTACCTGGCTCTGCAATATTGCCGTTGACGCTGGTGACATGGAAGTAACCTACTGGTGACACTGTAGTAACTGCTGGTGACATGGTAGTAACTGCTGATGACATATGTTACACGAGGGGAGAGGGGTCGGTGTCGGTGCCCTAGATGAGGAACATCATGACCACCAGCCCAGGATTTTGCTCCCACTCACTTGGATGCCACTGATCGCCCTGGGATCCCTCCAGTCGTTCCACAGGTGGAATCGCTGCCTGAGATCCAGCCTTGTACCCGCAGAAGAGTAAAGGAAAACTCGGTACTGACCTCAAGTCGTTGCTCTAGCTGCTACAGCACTTCCTCTGAATCCTGCCAGTCGTAACAATGGGTCACAGGTCATCTGTCACATACCTGCGTCACTCAATTACTTAGTTCGCCAGCTGAGATTGAACTCTGCATCTCAACAATGCAGCTCAGTGGATATACTTAGTGTCATCGGACATTGGTACGTTTCCAACAAATGCAGTGTTATTCAGTGTTACCAGTCAATAGAATATTTCCAATAATAATCATAATAATAATAATATTAGTGTGATGCAAATATAGTATCACTTACATAATGCTCAAAGATATAGAGGGAGCACTTAAACTAAACAGTAAAATTATATGTAGTTTACTAAACTTGAGTATACATCAAACATGTAAGAAAATAAGCATATAGAAATATATAAGTAAATGAAAAGGTGAACGTTGGCAGCACTCCTCTCGCCGCCTCTGGCAACTCAGACAGCAGGGCAAATTAAAAGGGGTGCTCAGACCTTCACTGGTTGGCAGCTCTGACAACATAGATCTGTCCACACAACACTGCCACACTTGTCCCACGCTGTCTTCTTCGTGCAGTAGGTAATATGTGAGCTGACCTACAGCCTAACCTACTCCTAACATAATATGAAACACACTAATGGGAAAATATATATATGTATGCTGGGCCAATGTAAACTAATTACCAAGGGACAATGGGAGGGAAATAATGATCTACATTAACAGTCCTATCCACCGACGCCTGGCAAACGGTGTTTGCAGAGGTACGCGGTTCCCGGGTCGTCTATCGACGTTACAGTTGCATGTCAGGTCCTCGGTCACGGCAGCTCGCACATCATGCCGGAGTGCGACCTGCTGGGCTTTACACTGCCCTTCCAGCATCGCCGCTCACCTCCGTCAGAGACTAACAGCAATGAGCTCTTGGCGTTCTTTTGCCCACTAAACTCTGCTTTTTCATGGTCGTTGAGAGAACACTAGACTTCTTTAGCGATGGTCGACTGCTTTAGGCTGCTCAATCCACTGAGCGCGGCTTCTAAAACATCCAATCTCGAGTGCTCACTGACGCACTTTCGCTCGCGTCAAAGGTCGGTGAATATCTGAGCCTCAGCACCTCCGCCAGTGCTGGGCCAGGCCTCCCAGTGACGTCACAGCCTCCATTGGCGGGTTCTGATTGGTTGCTCACATGACGTGACCTCCACCAACCAATCGCCAGCTTGCTGGTTCCCTCACGAAAATGGCGCACTTTTGGCAGGCGCATTACCATTTTTTATGTATGAGGGGCGTAAGCCTCCTTACCCATAAAATTAGATATGACAATTTCTCTATAAATATATATACTCCTTCCAGCTGCCTCCTATACCAAACGATTCCCTGCATCTCAGGGAACCTGAAAGACGTGAAGATATGACTCTTTATGCTGGAACTGGGGAGAAATAGGAGAGGGCACTGTAACATATCCCTCCCCTTAAAATAAGAGTCATATCGGTTTGTGTTATCCAGGAAAGGGCATCCGGTATCATGTTCTCCTTTCCTTTAATATGTCTGATTTCTAACCAGTTTTCTTGCAACAGTAAAGACCATCTCGTCAGCTTTTGGTTTAAGTTCTTCATTTTATGTACAAACGTCAAGGGGTTGTGATCGGTGAACACTCACACTAGTCTAGTACCTCCTCCCACATAGACGTCGAAATGCTTCAATGACATAATCAAGGCCAATGCTTCCTTTTCCACAGTGCTGTAGGCTCTCTGGTACTTCTAGAACTTCTTCGAGTAAAAAGCTACCAGTCGGTGAACTCCGTTCCTTGCCTGAGCTAAGATGGCTCCTATTCCCACGTCACTAGCATCGACATATAAAATAAATTCTGCCTCGAAGTCAGCGGAAATCATCACCAGTGTTTGCGTTAGTAATTTCTTCGTCTTTTCGAACGAGCCATGGCACACCTCACCCCAGTTCCATCTAACATTCTTAGATAGTAATTCTGTCAGAGGGTGTGTCACCGTCGTGAAGTTCTTACAAAATCCGCGGTAGTATCTTATCATCCCGAGGTAGCGTCACAGCTCTTTCCTCGTCCTGGGAATCAGATACTCCTTGATAGACACCACCTTTTGTTTCACGGGAACTACCTCTCCTTGACCCACAAAAAAGTCTAAATATTCCATTCGGGTCTTCCCGAACTCACTTTTGGCTAGATTAATTGTCACGTTTCTTCTTCCAATCCTCGGAATAACTCTCTTATTCGATCCATGTGCTCCTTCCAATTGTTGGCATACACTACTATTTCGTCAATGTATACGGTGTAGCCTTTAACTTCTCGTAGCACGTCATTTATAATCCTTTGGAAGCAACTTCCACTATTCTTCATGCCAAACGGAAGTACCATATACTAGTACCAGCCGTCCGTAGTAACGAATGCAGAGATCCTTTTTGCACTAAGAGATAAAGGTAATAGCCTTTCAGCAGGTCGACGTTGGAAACAAATCTTGTGTGTCCCACTTGGTCGATGCAGTCACTTACTCGAGGCATAGGGTGGGAATCCATCATGGTGATGGAATTTAGTTTTCGATAATCTGTACAAAAGCAAAAGGAGCCGTCACCCTTCTTTGCTAACACACAAGGAGAACTCCATTCACTATTGCTAGGCTCAGCCAGATCATTTGCTAATATTCCACCTCCTGTCGCATGAGCTTCCTCTTCTCCGGGCCAGCTCGATAGGTGCTCTGCTTAATTGGCTTTCCACCTGTCACTTCTATATCGTGCAACACACTCCTGTGCCACCCGGGCATATCTGTGAAGAGCGACTCATTCTACCTTAGTAGAGTCACCAGGACGTCTCTCTGACCTTCATTCAGATGGTGCAGCTTCTCCTATAGGTGCACCAAACTCTTTGTGTTGGAATGCCACGTACCATCGGCACGGGCCCACTTTCCTTCCTCTGTCGGCAATTCTCGGTTCATTTCCATGTATAGAACCTTCTTTTCTCCTTACTCTGCTGTTTTTTTCTCATTCACATTCTCCTGTTCTTCTTTTAAGTATGACGTCAATCGATTTACGTGACAGACCTGTGTCTGCCGAGGGCGAAATGGTTGCTGATTTCATAGTAACCCGATCTACTCGCCTACCGAGAATGGACCCCCAAAGCGTGATTCCGTCACTCAACCTTTCCGGGTAGCAGCATCATCACTCTGGCTCCTACCACAAACTTCTTCGAGACAACATTCCTGTCGCACCAACCCGATATCTTCTCTTGTGCTGTCCTTAGGTGTTAAGAAACCAGCTTTTTCGATGTTTTCCTGAACTTCCGCACATACTCCTACACCATTATTAATATCTTCCCCGACATCATCTGTTCTTTTAACATCACTAAAGGACTTCTCACTTCGTGTCCGAACACCAGTTGAAACGGAGAGAATCCCAGAGATCCTACTGCAGCATCTCTTATCGCAAACAGGGCTGACAATATAGCGTCTCCCCATTCTGCCCCTTGTTCCGCACAATACACTCGCAATACGGTTTTCAGGATGGAGTGGAACCTCTCAATCGCTCCTTGCGGCTGAGGCCTGTAGGGTGAAGATCGAAGTTTGGTTATTCCCCAGTCTGCGATAGTCTGTCTATCGCGGGCATTGGTTGGAAAACACTTCTACAATCAGACTGAAACTTCTTGGGCACTCCTTCCCAAGAGAAAAGGCGCCGAAGGAGGCCCATGATGCTTCTCTATGTCACCTTCCACACTGGAATCGCTTCTGGAAACCATGCAGAAGCGCACATGATGGTTTGCAAGTAATTGTTTTCCCTTTTTGATCTGGGTAAGGGTCCCACAACGTCGATAATCAGGCGCTCGAATGCCTGGCCAAATGCAGGAACTGTTATTAAATGTGCTTTTGGGGAAGCAGGGACGTTCTTCCCCACCCTCTAGCATGGGAAACATGTCTTGCAGATTCTCCTCACAACGGCGTCCATGCCTGGCAAACAAAAATTCACTGAGGAAATTCACAAATTCAGAAGCGGGATTCACTGAGCGCGTAAGCTCGAGTAATGCGCCTCTATATCGCGCCGGCACCATCACCTGAAGCCTCGCTCCCAACATTCCATCACTCGCTTCCTCACGTACCAGTTTCCACCGTCTCATCAACACTCCCTTTTTCAAAAATAAATGAGTCGGTAGGTCCGGTGAGACCTACCTCGACCTCCCACACCAACTCTGGAAACTCTTCCTTCTGCAACTCACCTAGAGGTGCGCGATCAACACCGAGACAACTGGCGAGAGTAACCTGGATACACGTATTATCACCTTCTTCAACTAGCATTTGTCCTCCGGTCTTCTCTCCGAACAGATGATCGAACATCTGCCAGCATATCCTCTTCGGCATGACCAGATCTACTCACATCATCCTCCTTGACGCCCCGCCCAGACGTCACCGTGCATACCGGAAATGCGACTTTCGCAACTTCCGTTGCATCTCCCTCGGTGTCCGTGGTGCTGCTCCTTCTGTAGGGCTCCACACACACTCTTTGCCCCTGACTAGGTTTGGGAGTACACCTCCCCCAACAAGAGTCGTTTCCTAACATTAACTGGGCTTCCATTCTGGGAAGCGAAGCAAAGATCCTTACTACAAGAGTCTGCCAACCTTAGTCAGAATTAACAGACACCTCGTGGAGGGGACTCCTCACTTGTCCCCCCAACGATCTTATCATGGCTAGTCCTGTACTGGAATTCTTGTAGTCCACAGGGAAGAGCGATTCACAAAGGTGAAATCGGATTCTGTGTCCCTCAACATCCTTGCTGCGATTTGGTCAGCTCCTCCTATCCTCACCGTTCCCTCACATACAAAGGAGGGTGAATCCTCTTCTCCTTCATCACTGGAATCTTCCTCAGGGTATCGTCTGCTTCTCCGCTTCCTACCCCGATGAAAGCCACGTTACTACTGCGCTTGGGTCGGCCACATTCTCGAGCATATTGTCCATGACCTCCATAGTTAAAACAGCAGACGCCATCCCTGGACGACGACCCACCAGCATGGTAGGTTACTACCATGTCACTAGCAGGTTACTACCATGTCACCAGCAGTTACTACCATGTCGCCAGCAGTTACTACCCATGTGTTATGATCCCAGGCTGCCTGAGAAACGAGTCTACCCTTGAGAGTTATTTAGCCAAGCCTGACCTAAATAAGAGGTCAAAGAAATATAGACATGAAGATACATACGTAAAATAATTGGTTAGATTTGATGAATAGTTAAGAGTATGGGCAGTGATCAAGAATATAAGAAAATGACTTGACATGAGATGTAGAGAGTTTGCTAGAAGTGTGAGGTTCGCTTTTGGAGGGCTTTGACCCCCACTTGAGCACCAGACATCGTGAGGGGAAGCCGCGCTCCGTGTGAGCTCCTGTTAGAGAGGAACCCGTAGTTGATATACCTTCAAGAGGAAGGAAGTGTACAAACGTTTCAGCTGTGGAATCAAGTTGGCAACGTAGTGGTCTAAAGTCCTGGATGGCAGGAAGAGTTGTGAAACCATCCTGAAAGGTTTTCGTTAGGTAATTTATGAGCACCCTGTCGAGCATCGACCAGAAAGTGCCCTCTACTAGATAATTTTGTGGTAAGCACAAATTTTAACCAGTTAACAGTGATTGTCTATAGTTAATTGCGTGCCCAGCGATCGTAGCAAGTGTCTGTTGATATGTTAGGCATGTTTTGATAAGGCAGAAAGCCTAAATAAGAGGACAGAGATGAGAGAGATAGCTGGAGGGACGAGCAGCATGACTTCTCCCGTCGCAACCCGTCCTCGCAAATTCGTATAGTCAATATTGACTTATTAGTTATCTGCATAGGTGACATACTAAACATAATAGTTTCCCTTGAAAAGCTTCATAGAAAACACCGACCTTACCTAACCTACTTAGTATGTTAAAATAAGCATCTTATAGCTTCGTAATTACAATTGTTACTTAACCTATTATAGTTATAGGTTAGGTAATAATTGTAATTACTTTAATTGTAATTACTTGTAATATTTGTAGGTTACTCCACGACGCCCGAGGACCTGTGACACGCGACCGGAATGTCAAGGGACGACCCGGGAACCATGTACCTCTGCAAACACCGGAGGCCAGGCGTCGGTGGACAGGATTGTCAAGGTAGATCATTATTTCCCTTCCATATAGTCCCTTGGTAACTAGGCTAGATAGTCCCAGCATACATATATATATATATATATATATATATATATATATATATATATATATATATATATATATATATATATATATATATATATATATATATATATATATATATATTATATATATTATATATATATATATATATATATATATATATATATATATATATATATATATATATATATATATATATATATATATATATATATATATATATATATATATATATACATATATATATATATTATGTGGCCACCCAAGTGGCGATCAGTGGCACCCAAGTGAGTGGGAGAAAAGTCTCGCAGTGGGGATCATGATGTTCCTCATCTCGGGTACCGACACCGATCCCCCCCCCCTCTCCTGTAACAAATTGGTGACCTTGCCAGGATACAAAGACAGTGTCGCCAGGATACGAGGAGAGAGTGGCCAAGATACGAAGACAGTGTTACCAAGATCGTGAACAGTGTTGCCAGAGAACTCAGTGAGTGCAGTGTCAATGTTGTCAATGTTGCCCAAGTAGTGCAGGGACTGTAATAGTGTAATTAGTGTAGTGTTGGTGCAGTTGCTCAGCGATATAGAGCTGTAGGATGATAAAGTAAGTAAGTTTATTTCGACAAGAAACGAGAGAGTATTGAAAGAGTGCACTAAGGCCGAACTCAAACTAGTGGCGAATCACTTCGGCATCCGATTGACGTCATCCAAGGTGTTGGTGCACCGGCTAGAGATAATGGCACAACTCACGGCTCGCGAGGAGACCACAGGGGAAGAGCCGTCCCAAGCGCCTACCAGTGTGGGAAGGCTCCAGAGCGAGCGAGGAAGCAGCAGAGGGTCCAGTAGCAGCAAGAAGAGTATGCAACTGGAGATGATGCGGAGGCATCTAGCGTCTAGAGGTATGGCTGCGTCGAGTGGAGTGGAAGGCACAGTTGCAATGCGAGGAAAGAGAGCCTTGGCTGTAGTGTGAGGAGCGAGAAAGGGAGGCACAGCTGCAGCATGAGGAGCGAGAAAGAGAGGTGCAGCTGCAGCGTGAGGAGAGAGAAAGAGAGGCGCATCTGCAGTTGTGAGAAACAAGAGAGAGAGAGGCACAGTTGAAATGAAACGAGAGAGAGGCACAGTTGAAACGAGAAGAGAGAGGCACACTGCGACGTGATGAACGAGATGCTGAGCTCCTGATGCGACGAGCGGAGATAGAGACGAATAAGGAGGTCGAGCTGAGATGTATTGAGCACAGGTTGGTCTCGGTACCTACATGACAAGATGATCTCAAGGCAAGGGAACGCGACATACCTACTTTCAAACCACTTGAAGCCGAGGCACACTTCGATCATTTCGAGAGAATAGCGACATTGAAGTAATGGCCGGAAGAGGACTGGGCTGCGTTGGTTCAGATCAGATCGATTGGTGAGGCCAGAGTAGGGTATAACATGCTAGACCTAGTAGAGTGTGCCAGATACGACACAATTAAGAGTGCGGTACTCCACTGTCTTAGACTGACTCCCGAGGTGTACCGGAAATGTTTTGAAGAATGCACGAGAGCATCTGGAAGGTCGTACGCTGAGACTGCCCGTGACATGGAAAAGAAGTTTTTAAGATAGTTTAAATCAGAAGAGGTGGAAACGGTGGATGATTTTAAACAACTGATTGTGATAGAGAAGTTCATGTCGGAGCTTCGTCCAGAGCTGAAGTTCAGAGTGAGAAAAGCAGGAATTAAGGACCTGAAAGACGCAGCGGACAGAGTAGACATGCTGGAGGAGGTACTACATCTCTGTAGGGAAGAACCGCCCAGACACTCATCTTACCCAAGGTTTGGTGGGAACTTCAAGAGTTCAGGAGGAGTGAGGACGGGCGGGAACTCTCCCAACACTTGCTTACCCAGTAAAGTGAACTGGGGGTTCAAGAGCTCGAGAGATACGGGGAGGAGACCTGAAGAAGTGAGTGCTGGACCTAACTCGTGAACAGGAGATGCTTCTAGAAAATCGACGGCGGGAAGTCGTCGATTCTGATGACATGATAGTAACTGATGGTGACATGGTAGTAACTGCTGGTGACATGATGGTAACTTTAAAAAAACAATAAACATCACAGGGAAGGAACTGCATGTGTTAATGAATACTTGTTATGAGCTTGTGATAAGAGTAGTGGTCAGGAGGCACGATGTAATGATGGCCATGCTTCATAACCGCCATGGCCGCTCTGACTGTCATTCACACTTACCACTCGTCAATAAAAATAGTTTCATCATTAAGGCTAAGAAGAAAGGATAAGAAAGCAAAGTTTACAAAATTCAGATAATGCCATCAACTGTTAAATAGTGAAATATGTTGAAACGCATAATGGAACTATGTGCGATAAACATTTCCATCCTAATTTAAATATTTCTTACCTTGTTGTAAAATTATTCTTGTGAAGGTAAATGCATACTCCAGCCACCCTTGATGGACCTTCAACGGTATGCATAAAGAGAGGAGGAAGAGGGAGAGAGGCAGGAGCAGGAGGGTGGTGAGGATGGCCGCCCACACCATAGGAGTCAGGGGAAGCAGGAAGCTCCACGGGTCTATCACCGCCTGCCCTCGACCGCCTGCTATCCTTCCTGACTCTGTTGTTACAGGCCAAGTTAAATCTAAAACAGCGGCTCGCAATGCACTGATGCCGATGGGACCTAGTCCTATATCCACTTCCTGTCAATGGTATTTTTGCCATTTATAAATATTTAATAATACAACGTCTATCAAAAAGTCGTAAATTATTTTATAGCTATAACTATCATTATTAGGCCCACGTTTTGGACCAAGATCATACACAAAATTTATTCTACTCATTTACACTTGGAACTGAGACAATGGTGTCCACGTGCGGTCATCACATAATAATAATGTTCTACTACAACACAATGACCCAGTAATCTAAACTGTTCAAAGTTTAGTGTCCAAGATGCAGGTATGTTATATATCCAAGTTATATATAGCTTAAGGGGTACCCAGCGTTGTTTGGGTGGTAACGACTACATCTTCAGTACACTCCATCATTGTAACAATCTTCTATTCACATTATCTACATCACGGTAACCTTCTTCACAACACACAATAATCACTGTATCGACTTCACTACACGTAATGCTTATTACTGGAGCAATGCCTATTACACACTCTCTTGCTTACTGGAGCAATGCTTATTACACACTCTTGTACTTACTGTAGCAATGTTTATTACACACTCTCGTCCTTACTGGAGCGATGTTTATTACACACTCTCGTCCTCACTGTAGTCATCTTTGTAAATACAACCATCATTACTGTAAACATCTTCACTACACACAATCTTCAACAGTGCAGTTATCTTCACTATCCAGAGCCCCAGTCTCCAACATAATCATCACTACTTGTTACCATTTACCCACCATCCCTATCCATCGCCTTCTTTCCTGCCCTTGCTACCTCTTACACCTTCCTGACACTTCACAACCTTGCTGACACCCGCCACTTTCCCTACCATTCACCACAATCCCTTCGTCACTAAAAAGATTTTCACTTACTCTTCATCATTTATCCAGTAATAAATAAACTTCATGTGACAAATTAACATTTAATCATCAAGTAAAAAAAAAATATTCTTTGTAAATCTCATAGGGAATGGGGCTCATATTTAACGAAACTAGAAGCTGGTATCATTTACTGTATCATGCCCAGCGGGAGAGGGGGGGGGGGCATAAAAGTTTAGACTGATCCCCCCCCCCCCCAAATACCATCTTCACTCAACCACCATTCACCCAGCCAAGTTTGGTGAGGCTGGGTAGCTCAAAGCATTCCTCCAGACACGAACAGATGGACAGTAAGCAAGAAATAAACATTCTCGTTTATAGATATAGAGTGTAGATCAATATTATTCATAGGTTTATATATTAATAATAATGTAAACCATTCTATAATAATCAAAACTTTTGACAAAGAACATATCCTGAATTTGTTTTACAAATTTTCAGTAGCTAATAAAGAATAATGTTGCCTCTATATAATAAACCACGCAAATACTGCTAAACTTATATTTGTATACAAAATTTACATCCATTCTACTATGCAAGCCTTAAAAATTTTTATTTTAAAATCTAAATCTAAAATAAAATAAAACCTGAAATACTAAATACTTCTGAAGTAGAAACACTTCCAAATGTCAATTGAATATAATTTTCATTTTTCTTCCAATCTACATTTTGTAGTTCTTTCTTGCCACATAAGCGTTATCCAGTACACAAAACACCCATTTCAACATTGTTTGGGAACTCACCTCCCTGATCACCATGCCCACCATGCCTGACCAGGATCCATTGCTCAATGGGGCTCCCCATAGTCCGTCAGGAGGCCGCACAAACGTGTACCTTAAACGAAAATTCATATGCTTGTAGTAAAATCAAATACCGAACTGTCTGTGAAAACATGGTTCTTAAGTAACTAGATTTTGATTATTAAAGAAAAATATGTACTGGCATCTTACATTTAAAATACAAAAATTATAAAGAAGTCATTGACAATAAATATAAAAATATTATTATTTAACTTTATGCATATATATATATGCATAGATGGAACTAACAAGGTTCGTCAACATGTGCCTGGCTGGTGATATACCTGAGGTCATCAGGCCTCTCTTTTTCGGTGCCTCCCTCTGTGCTCTCAAAAAGAAGGACGATGGAATCAGGCCAATAGCTGTTGGCAACACTCTCCGACGCCTGATTGCCAAGGCTGCTACGAGGGTTGTCAGCCAGCAAGCGGCTGAATTACTGAAACCAATCCAGCTAGGATTTGGAATCCCCCAAGGCTGTGAAGCGGCTGCCCATGCAGCACGAGCATACATCACCAACATTTCTGATGAAAAGGCCCTGCTCAAACTGGATTTTAAGAATGCCTTCAACATGGTCAGAAGAGATGCAGTACTTTGTGCCGTACATCGCCATTTCCGGCCCCTCTACCCGTTCATTTTATCGTGCTACAGTGGTGAGTCAAAACTGCTCTTTGGTGAACATGAAATCAGATCATGTGAAGGCGTTCAGCAAGGTGATCCTCTTGCTCCCCTTCTTTTCTGCTTAGTCTTAAAAGAAATCACCGAAAGCTTGTCCAGCGAGTTCAACATCTGGTTTTTGGATGATGGCACTATAGCTGGCACCGTAGACGACCTCTTGGCAGACATCAGGAAAATAAGGGAGCAAGAAGTAAGCCTGGGTCTTGTCCTGAACCCTTCCAAGTGTGAAGTAGTCTCCTCCAACCCAGACATCGTAGCTAGAATAAGGTCTGCCTTGCCTGGAGCCCATGTCATTAGGGCCGAGAACAGCACCCTCCTTGGAGCCCCCCTCGGGTCTAATGCCATTGAGGAGATCCTTGACAAGAAAATCGCAGACCTTAGGAGGATGGAAGACAGAATAGGTGACATCGATGCCCACGATGCTTTTTATCTCCTCACCAAATGCCTATCCCTTCCGAGGCTAACCTACTTTCTGAGGTGCGCCCCATCTTACGACAACCGAAAGCTTGAAGAGTATGACCTCTTACTGAAGACCATGCTGGAAAAAGTTGTTAATCTCTCCCTCAACGAGTGCCAGTGGAAACAAGCCACTCTTCCTGTTAGGCTCGGTGGCTTGGGTGTCCGCACCGCCACCCAAATTGCTGTCCCAGCCTTCCTGTCTTCCTCCTCAGCATCAGATGACCTGGTTAAGGAAATTCTACCTGACACCCTCAGTGATGTAGCGGGGATACAGGACCCCCACTACACGGAATGCGACACGAAATGGGGTGCCATGGCAGACCCAGCACTCAGACCAGCCATGCCGAAAGCCAAGAAACAATCCAGTTGGGACAGCCCCATTGCAGACAAAGAAGCCACAGCTTTGCTGGAGGCAGCAACAACCCCCAGTGATCGTGCACGCCTCACAGCTGTGCAGGCTCCCCATGCAGGGGACTTCCTTTTGGCAGTCCCTATGTCTGCGACAGGCACACGTCTTGATCCGCAGGAGCTCCGTATTGCAGTCGCCCTCCGTCTTGCTGCCCCTATCCACACTGTTCATAGGTGTATTTGCGGCGAGGCAGATGCTGACGAATATGGATTGCATGGCCTGCACTGTGGAAAATCTGGTGGTTGGCACACTAGACACGACGAAGTAAACGACATCATTAAAAGAAGCCTTGCCTCTGCCCAGTGTCCAGCGGAGAGAGAGCCCCGCAACCTTCTGAACCGTGACTCTGTTAGCTTTGCCGGCCGACCAGACGGAATCACACTGCGTCCGTGGAAGGGTGGCAGACAGTTGGCATGGGACTATACTTGCGTATCCACCCTGGCAGCCACATACATCAACCTCTCTGCCGGCACAGCAGGAGCCGCGGCGACACACAGAGAAAGAGACAAGTCAGCCAAGTATAGGCAATTAGATCATCGGTACAACTTCGTTCCAATAGGGTCTGAGACCCTAGGCCCATGGGGAGAGAGTGCAAGAAGGTTTCTAAAGGATCTTGGTTCCAAGCTCATTGACACCACAAGAGACCCTAGAGCGGCAAGTTTTCTCTTTCAGCGCCTCAGTGTCGCGATCCAGAGGGGGAATGCTCGCTGCATCCTCGGTTCCTGCCCAACGTCGGAGGAGTTCGAGGAAATCTACAGCCTCTAGGAAGCGAACTATTTTTGTGTCCTCTTAATGCTCATTTTTTGTATACAATCAGATATGTAACTGTATAATCTTGCTTAATAAAGTGTACACCATAAAAAAGGGGGGTGGTAGGAGAAGCGAACACCCTCATGTATTCAGAGTTAAATGGCAAGTTTTTCCCTGAATGCTCTGTGTTCCCTTCTCTGAGGCTGTGGGTCCCTATAATTGCACCAGAGGTGGTACCCCCCTATATATATATATATATATATATATATATATATATATATATATATATATATATATATATATATATATATATATAATATATATATATATATATATAATATATATATATATATATATATAATATATATATATATATAATATATATATATATATATATATATATATAATATATATATATATATATATATATATATATATATATATATATATATATATATATATATATAGTCGCGTCTTTCAAGAGATCCATAACCTTTAAGCACCTTTTTGTATTCATTTTTGTATCAACCTATGCATATCTTGTAACCATCAAATACATAATAAAACACAAAAAAAAGGAAGGGGGTGGTAGGAGAAAAGCACACAGAAACTGTATTGGAGGGGATCTAAACATTCCCTCTAATGCGTTATGCGTGGCTTCCTCCGAGGCTATGGGTCCCCCTTCTTCCAGCCAGAGGTGGTACTCCTTTCTATATATAAATATATATATATATATATATATATATATATATATATATATATATATATATATATATATATATATATATAAATATATATATATATATATATATATATATATATATATATATATATATATATATATATATATATATATATATATATATATATATATATATATATATGTCGTACCTAGTAACCAGAACGCACTTCTCGGCCTACTATGCAAGGCCCGGTTTGCCTAATAAGACAAGTTTTCATGAATTAATTGTTCTTCGACTACCTAACCTACCTAACCGAACCTAACCTAACTTTTTCGGCTACCTAACCTAACCTAACCTATAAAGATAGGTTAGGTAGGGTTGGTTAGGTTCGGTCATATATCTACGTTAATTTTAACTCCAATAAAAAAATTGACCTCATACATAATGAAATGGGTACTTTATCATTTCATAACAAAAAATTAGAGAAAATATATTAATTCAAGAAAACTTGGCTTATTAGGCAAATTAGGCCTTGCATAGTAGGCAGAGTACGACGTTCTGGCTACTAGGTACAACATATATATATATCTATATATATATATATATATATATATATATATATATATATATATATATTATATATATATATATATATATATATATTATATATATATATATCTATATATATTTATATATATGCGAAAAACCACAAAGAAATGGAGAAGAGAGATGAACGTTTCGACTCGTGAAAGCCGCTGTCAACATCAGACTGACTGAGAGAAGTAGAGAGAGGGTACAGGTCAGCACCTGGACATGACCAACCCATCTATGGGGAAAGGATTACCAGAAACAGGTAAGGTCAAAGAGGATTAAGCGGTCAGAGAATAAGGATGAAGATTAAGGAAAAGCCTCATGAACACACAATAAATGAATATAAAATTGTAATGAGACATTGTATGCCTCCCTTATCAAAGTTTTATCTTAAACTGTTGTGTAATATGTAACTTAAAACTGGATCAAGTTTGTACATACCAGTACTAACATGGAGAAGATTTGGACTTTGACTAATTAGCGCAGACTCAATTAAATTCCGTTCCACAAAGCTATTGCAATTGGCAGTACTTTTCGCCCCATGCAATTAATAGTGTGATCACACAAACTTGTATGTAGATACAAAGCATTAGACGTTTCGGCAGTTCTTATACTATAAGCATGTTGGACATACGCAATTGTAAATTTTCCTGCTTGTCCAAGGTACACAGACTCACAATTATTACAAGGAATCGAATACACACAACCTGCTGTACCAGGGGAGGTTTTTCATTAAATTAGACTTGAGCGTATTATTAGTGAACACCAAATTGATATTAAGGTTTTTAAAAAACTGGGGAAAGTTTCTCAAATCCCATCGCATAAGGTACCACCAATGAGTTTCTATTTTCTGGTTTCGCTTTGGAGACATATTATAAAACGTACGTTTAGCATTCCCAAACGAACAATCCAAAAACTCTTAGGGTACTGTAAAACTTTTCCCAATTTCATATATTTTAGCTATCTCTTCATCAAAAAACTCAGGGCTGCATGCCCTCAAAGCTCGAAGAAACATTCCTGAAAATACTGCCTGTTTTAACTTTACTATGATGATTCGAATAATAATGAACAAACGACCCCACGTTGGTAGGTTTTCTATACACTTAAATTTGAACCTTCTATTGACTCTATGAATCATAAGTTCCAAAATGGAAGGTACCCATTCTCCTCATTTTCACATGTGAATTTTATTGAAGGTACCAAAGAATTAAGTTCATTAAGAAAAACAATTCAATAAATATTGACTTCAATAAAATTCACATGTGAAAATGAGGAAAATGGTACTCTTCCCATTTTGGACATTATGATTCATAGAGTCAATAGAAGGTTCAAATTTAATGTGTATAGAAACCTACCAACGTGGGGTCGTTTGTTCATTATATTCGAATCATCATAGTAAAGTTAAACAGGCAGTATTTCAGGAATGTTTTCTTCGAGCTTTGAGGGTATGCAGCCCTGAGTTTTTTGGTGAGAGATAGCTAAAATAGATGAAATTGGAAAGAGTTTACAGTACCCTAAGATGTTTTTGATTGTTCGTTTGGGAAAGCTAAATGTACGTTTTATAATAATGTCTCCAAAGCGAAACCAGAAAATAGAAATTCATTGGTGGTTACCTTATGCGATGGGATTTGAGAAACTTTCCCAGTTTTTTAAAAACCTTAATATCAATTTGGTGTTCACTATAATACGATCAAGTCTAATTTATAAAAACACTCCCCTGGTACAGCAGTTGTGTGTATTCGTTCCCTGCATGATTGTGAGTCTGGTGTACCTTGGACAAAACAAGAATCCTTACAATTACGTATGTCCCAACATGCTTATGTATAAGAACTGCCCAAACGTCTAATGCTTTGTATCTACATACAAGTTTGTGTGATCACACTATTAATTGGATGGGGCGAAAAGCATTGCCAATTGCAATGGCTTTGTGGAACGGAATTTAATTGAGCAAATCTTCTCAATGTTAGTACTGGTATGTACAACTTGATCCAGTTTTAAGTTACAATATTACACAACAGTTTAAGAAAAAACTTTGATAAGGGAGGCATACAATGTCTCATTACAATTTTATATTCATTTATTGTGTGTTCATGAGGCATTTCCTTAATCTTCACCTTATTCTCTGACCGCTAAATCCTCTTTGACCTTACCTGTTTCTGGTAATCCTTTCCCCATAGATGGGTTGGCCAGTCCAGGTGCTGACCTGTACCCTCTCTCTACTTCTCTCAGTCAGTCTGATGTTGACAACAGCTTTCACCAGTCGAAACGTTCATCTCTCTTCTCCATTTCTTTGTGGTTTTTCCGCATACAAATGATAAGTGTTAGTGATCGTCAATTGCAT